>OZ018326.1:163176254-163462646 GCA_963969495.1 Ceratothoa steindachneri
CATTAAGCGTCGATGTATATAAACTCCCTGTTCTTTATCGATCGATCTTACTCTCCCCCAGTTAATCAATTTCAAAGTGTTGGCACGGACCAACAACATCAATGTTGCCTTTCAGTACGAGAATACGATCAGAAATAGCTTATCCAAAAATAGATCGATCGATAAAGAACAGGGAGTTTATTTTGTTCCCTGCAAATCATGTAATGAAGAATATATCGGTAAAAGCAACAAATTTTCCAAGAGAATGAATGAACATAAATGCAATATGCGACGTGGTGCCCTCTCCTCGAGATTATTGCTACATATGTCCAATGAAAATCATCAAATTGATATTGATAATGCTAAAATAGTTTATAAGTCTCACAATTATATACATTGACGCTTGATTGAATCGGCACTTATAAAAGAAATTCGCAACTTTAATACTTCCGACGGCCAATTTAATACTAATACCTCAATAAGCAATAAATTCATACTTCCGCTTCGCAAAAATGCCACTACATTCCCGCATCATCCACCTTAGCCCCACTGATTTGTGTGTTTGTACGTTAAGCAACTTCTGTATTTCACTTGTCCACCAGCGAGTGATGATGACGGATGTTTCCGTTGAAACCTGGTTTCGCATATAAAATTAGTCCTATTACTGTGGTTTTATCCATATATATATATATATATATATATATATATATATATATATATATATATATATATATATATATATATATATATATATAAGTAAAAGAACTCAATAGCTAGTTATGGTATATGATAGTGAAACCACTGTATAGAAGCAAAAGTTTAATTTACGATGGTTTCACTATCGTATATATATATATATATATATATATATATATATATATATATATATATATATATATATATATACATACAATTGTTCGTGTGCACGTGCGTGCGATATCTTAAGAGAAGAGTTTGTTAATTCACAATGACAGATTTCATTCGCAGAGCTGAAGTTGATGCTAAATGAAGGAATCGAACACGGCTGCTCGAGGAGAGTCATTAATCTTCCTCAATTTGGTGTGCCTGACGACCGATCATGGCAAACAAAGAGCAGCCATGTCAAAGCTCGCTTTATCGCCAGTGCCATCGCACTCCAAGTCTGGCACCCTGCTCTTCCTCCCCATCTCTTTTTATCTTAAGAAACATTTCTATTTCAAGCTCAAAGGAACTTTCATGACTAGTTTTGCTGTGTATCACTAGATGAATGATGGAAAGAAGTAAAGTAGTTTTCCATTCTAAGAAATCTACGTGGCTCACCAAAAAAGGGTTTATTTCATTGACGAGATTAATCTCTGGTAAGATATTTTCGCTTCCAAGCAATTTTAAATTCAGTAAAAGGATGGGTGAAGGGGGAAACTTGATGGATTGAAGGGGATTATAATACTTTTGTTGAATAAATATTACCAAATAACAAAATTGAAAGCAAACCTCCTACTAGCGTTTAAATTTCTTCGGATAAGATTTCCTATTAGTATCGAGCTTGCATGAGCAAAAAAGAAGACGCAGTTTAACGAAAACTACTCTGGAGACTAGTTTCTGGAGTGATTGGCTTCAATACTCAGCCTAATTTATAAACCTGCCTTTGTTATTATTGCTTTTGGATTGACGATAGAAGCCATTCACTTTAAAAACTAGTCTCCAAAATAAAGCTTTCCGTTAAACTGCGGGGAGGAAAGGGGGGAAGGCTTGGGCCATATATAATCTGCTTAATTTTTTCTGTCACTGTTCTATTCGCCATTTTCTCGTTTTTATATCAGCTATCTTTTTCCTAATCCTTTCCTACGGGCACACAAAATCAGAACATATGAAAAATATGAGTAAATTGCTATGGCCGCTGTCGAGGTTGGATTAAAACTTGGACAATATTATTCGTTTATATTTTCTAGAAATGGGGAGAGGAGTAAGTGCATGCCAATTGAAGTCAACCTAAATATTCAGCCTTATTTCGAACCACGCGCGAGTACTCTTTCACAGCCACTGTCCCGAATAAACAGATATTAAAACCAAAAGAAGGGCTAAGCTTGAGCAGCATTGTAGCAATACTCGTAACGCCATTCTATTTACACATTGGATGCAAAGTATTTATAATTCTAACTTCGCTGCTCCTGTTAGGCAGTTCACGTTTAGAGGATATCTTTAGATTATGTAAGGAAACGCAATAATAAGGCGTGGAGTTGATTTGAAGCATAATTATTTGCAGTGGTTTTGGAATTAATTGGGATTAGATCAATATAATACCAGAGCATTCACATTCATTCCTTTTCTGCATTTTTTCTAATTCTAATAAAGGTAATGGAAAAAGAGTTGATAAGTGAAGAAACGGCCTCAAATCAGTAACTAAATTCAAAGAAAACCATACGTAAGAACGCTCCTACCACACATCTCAAATGTGTGCGTGCGCCAAATTGGAATGAGAAAATCTATGCCAAGATCTGTTGACAATCAATTATCTGTTCTTTTTCGTTTCCTTTCTCGTCCGGCCTATCACTAACTGGCTCTTTTTCTCATTCTCTATCTCCCAAAGGTCTAATTTCATATATAAACCTGCTATTAATTGAATAGGTATCGTGGCTTTGAGGTGTGGCCCCTCAGAGAGCAAAAACGTTTTGTATGAATGGCGTCCCATTCACTTGGAGAGTTATGGCCAAATATATAACTCCGCCATTCTGGTGGGAATTGCTTGCAGATGAGGGCGAAGACTCGAATGAAACATATCCCCTCAAAATAGTGATGCTCTGGGGAATAAGAAACTAATCGCATTCAAAATATTGGCTTGAGTTAAAGTGATATAATGGTGTAAGGTTGAGGCTTGCAAAAACGTTTTAATGGCATCATCATTCTCAGAATAGGGATATCAGAAATCCGATAGAGGAAAGCTTACATTCTTTAACTTCAAAACTGGTATTGCACGATATTAAATTTACTAATTTAATTCTGATTCGATTATTTCTCTCATGTTTTACAATATATTTTTTGCATAAAAAAATAAATATAAAATTCTTCACTAGGTCGTGTCACTCCAAATAAATTAATAAAAAGCCTGAAAGCAAATATAAGATATCAAATAATATAATAAAATGGAATATATTGGAAGTGCAATTTTTGATAGTATTTTTTAGGAAAAATGACATAAATTTCGAACTTACTGAAATTAAAAAATGTGTCCTAAAACTAATTTCTAAAGATAAGAGATTCCGAAGCGAACTAGGGACTAGTGATTCTTAATTCTTCTTTGACATTCAACCCTTAAGCTTGATGTAAACAGCAATTTACCCCTCAAGCCCATACAATAAAAGGTATAAAACCGCCCAAACTAACCAATATAGAAAAACACCATCAATATGAAGGTATTGTACACAGTACACTTATTATATTAATCAATATCAATTAAAAATACCAGAAACTATCAATGGGAACATTGGTACTTTATTGTCTCACCAAGTGTATTTATTTGAGAAGCTGCCAATCCCGCTCGTCACATGTCGTCATCGGCTAGCATGCAATTCCTGGCCTTTCTTTGTCTTCATCGCTGCCAAAACTGAAAATCCGGTTTCACGTAGATATGTGGTGACAAAACGAACGAGCACTTTGAAAGTTCAGTCAGAAGTGGAAATGAATCTTTTTCTTCTCCCACGCACACCAACTAATTTATTTTTTTTCATTTGGGTCTTTATGTGGAAAACACAGTGTATTTTCCTCCAGCCATGGGGTTTTTTGCCCCTGGGGTAAATTTATCTCCGGTTGAGAACCACTGACTTTGACGATAAAAACCCCTGCTATGCAAATCTTTGCTCTTGATTAAAGAATAATAAGGGAAAAAAACAATTGGCCATATTATTATTATTGTTTACTGATAGCTAACAAATTAAACTAACCTGTAAATATTGCGAAGAGTGTTATAGAAAAGCGGTAAGGCTAAAGGAAGTAAAAATGTGTAGGAGGTAAATTGCCCGAGTACCTTTAAAAGGAGACTACTTGGAGGGTGTGGAACCAAAGGGGTGCTTGCTGCCTTGGCTTTGCCCAGCTTCGGGAATCAAAACATCCTCAGTGACGAGAATGAATACAGTTACTCAAAGAGATGATCATGAAATCGCGCCAAATTTTTACAACCACAAAAATCTTGTGTAAAATTAAATAAATAATCCTATCATTTCTTGCAGAATTTAATGTTGAATAAGGCACAAATTTATATATATTTTAAGCCTATCTTTGTCATCGTAAAGAGCTCTCTTCTATTGGAATGGTGAACAAAGAAAAGTAATACCCTTTATTAGCCGGTTTAAAGGCGTTCATTCGAGAGGAGACATTTCAGACAGGCAAAGACTGGAATGGAGCAGAGAGAATATTGTACATTTTTACTCTACTACTACTTTAACTTGATAGAAAAAATACTGCAATGCATGACTTTTAGGGCAGAAATATTTAATATTTCTTAAGTCGGGAAATTAATCAAGAAAAGTTCATTAAATTTCGCTCCCTAGTCATGACACCAGTGAATTTTCCCCTTCAAACAAATGCGCGCATACAAAATCTCTACTCCGCAAATCCACATTTATAATTAATCCTCATGAAGGCAATGATGATTCAAAGACGCGAAACCCCCCAACAAAAATCGTCATCGGCAACACTTACATAACACCTACAAACTAGATTTATAATTTATTTATTCATAAATGATTGGCAAAAATAAATGACGATACATAAATCGAAGTTTCTTTTTATTCCTAACCTTCTAGCAAATTAAGGTGTTAGTCAGCACGAAATTTACAATAAAGCCGCACTGGACGCGACGCACAACTCAGTCGAGAATCACTTACAGTTAAAGAGGGAAGCGCCGAAAAGGAGAAGAGTTTCTAAAGACTATAACGGTCTCAATCAATGTGTGGGTTATTCTATATAAAAATCAGGGAAACTCGTTGAATCGATTCTACGTTAACACTCACTGTTCCAAGGAATCCTGCAAATGGGGATCTATATCCACCTACCTTTGAGGCGGAACGGGTCCCTCTGCCACGGAGCGATGAAAGTTTCACCTGCCGTTTGGTATCAAAACACAATACTTCCCGCTATCTTTCCCCAAAGAGGACCGATCCCCGGTGCCCACGGGCTCACCAGCGATTGTCATACTGACCTTTATGTCTACTTCATTATCCAGTCGGCATCCTGCTGAATATAGGAAGGTTGGCGAATCACTATTACTACTACTACATTAACAGAAACAAAATGGCGAATAGCGGTTTTCACTCAATCTCAGAGGACTTTGCATTCAAGCCAAAGGAAGGAGAAAGTGAGAAGCAGTCACACATAAATGTACACAGATAATTTAATGCATTTATATAGAGAAAAATACAGAGGCAGATTATTTAGAATTATAAATATTAACTGGTGTAACCACAGGGGTATTTTCACTTAGTGAATAAGGAATGATACGGGAGCATAGATACTTCAAAAGGGAAGGGGCGATAGAAAGAACAGAAATACTTAAAGGAAGGAAAACAAAGACAAAAATACCAAACCTAGTGGATCTTATAAATGTATATGGTCCAGCAGGGTTTGTTGAAGTCCTAAAAAACAGGTTTGTATGAGGAGGGAACATAGAAGAACTCGAAAGTCCTTGTAAGGGCGAGACTGAAATGACATTAAATGGTGTCCTAAAGACAATGAAAATAATTAAATAAACTTTAATCTCACGTTATTGACTCTGATGAATACATAATTTCTAAAGCTATTGTATCAGGTGCTCGAGAAATTTCGTTCTTTTTTAATAACTACGTGAATAAAAATGCAAACAAAACTATTAAGTGAATCTTCTCACACACTTAAGATGTGCGGTTGCGCATTCATTATCTTACAGAAACGCACTTTTGCGGTTGACCAGCGTTATAAAAACTCTGCCTCGTATTCCCTCATTTAATTGCTTAAGGGCGTTTTACAACTATCTAGCCTGCCTATCTATGTTAGAGATTCTTTGAGAAGGACTAGTCAAAGAGAGACTTCAACAGATTTTTCTCTTCAAAACCTAAGGATTTTTATTCAATGGGCATAAATGAACTTTCATTTTGTTTGTTAGTATCGACTTTCCCCGATGTAAGGGGGGCTAGTCTTTATTATTTAATAAAGGGTTTTAGGATATGCAACAAACTCGGATTGATAGTTTCGGCAAAGTTAAATATCTTCCCAGAGATGCTCTGAGACGAGTTGAGTCTCAAAGTCTCTCGTTAATTGGTAGTTTGATGGAAAAAGAAATGAAAGATAAATTTACTATTTGAAAATACAGTGACAAGGTTTGATAAGAAGAATGAATTTGAAAAGAGGCTGAACGATGGGATTAAACAATAGGATGTCAAATAATCAATTCATCTTTCATTCCTTTCTACATCTAACTACAACTAATACGGGACTTTGAGAAGCAACTCGTCTCAGAGCATCCCTGGTAAGAAATTTAACTTTTCCGAAACTATCAATCCGAGTTCATTACCTACCCCAAAGCCCTTTATTAATCAATAAAGAATAGCCCCCTTACATCGGGAAACTTTGATACTAAGAAACAAATTAAAAGTTCATTTATGTCCCTTTATCAAAAATCCTTTTGTTTTTAAGATAAAAATATGTTAAAAGTATTAAATAGATTTGAAATAACGTGCAAGACAGCCAAAGTTCACATAAACGCAAATTATTTCACAGTATAAGGTTAACCCAATACAAAATAATAAGGCTAAGAGCACTTACCTTATTCCCGTAAAAAGCCTAAATTAAATTGACGTTAATTCACAAACAATTCACACATATTATACTTAAGAGGAGAGAAGTTAATTAGAAAGGGTGATTTGAGATTGGTAAAGAAAAACGGACTCATGGTTCCTTTCCTCTCTCTGTTAAAGATTTTGCCCCCCCCCCCCGTAAATACGCGTGTGCCATTCCAATAAAAGGTCTTGAGATTTTCGGTTTGGAAATATGTATCTTACTAAGAGGACAACAGCGAACCTTACTAGAGTGGGGGTGGCAAGATCAAGGAACACCCCTCCTGATCCCACGCTTCCAAAATGTGCTTTCACCCCAAATAGCGTGTAGCTGGTTTACCATCGCCCAAGAATCATTCAATGTCAGCGAAAAGAAGGAAAGTAGCTGTCAGTGCCTTTTTTTCCGAAATCACGCCCCATACCTTGACACTTTACCTGCCAACCTTCACACTCTTTTTGATGCAATTGGCAGACACTTTTTCACCTGCTCTGCTAGGAACGAACATCTTGCCTTTGAATCCGAAAAAGGTAAATTGAGATTCATCTTTGAAGTAGACTTAGGCTTCATTCTTCATCTGCCCAGGTCACTTGTTTAGTGACGAACGCAGGACGAGCCTTCGTGCTTTTCGGAATGATCAATAGCTTGACTGTGTGTGTTGTCTGTGAGTGTAAAGATTGTCTTCCTCTAGGGATGTGACACAGTCACCCTGGATATATATATATATATATATATATATATATATATATATATATATATATATATATATATATATATATATATATATATATATATATATATATAGAGAGAGAGAGAGAGAGAGAGAGAGAGAGAGAGAGAGAGAAATACAAATGTAGCAAGAAGCTTGAAAGTGTGTGTATTGTTTTTGTTATCAATTTAAGGTAAGTCTGGAGTGATTAGGAGTTACTTTCCCCACGGCTGAATAGAGCAGGTTGTTTGTTTGCTCCAAGCAAAAAAATACTATCGCAGACCAAAACTAATTGAGGAGTATTAGGAAACCCAATGCTTATAATTAATAATATATATATATATATATATATATATATATATATATATATATATATATATATATATATATACATATATATACATATATATATATATATATATATATATATATATATATATATATATATATATATATATATATATATATATATATGCAACTTTTGTTGAAGACCATTGTTTATTTTGCCTTAATTAATTTCCTTTGGCAACTTTCTCTTCTTCTAACTATCTTTTTTATTGAATCTTGTAAATGGTGGATTATTTGTCCAGTATTCATCTCTTTTTAAAATAAATGTGTTTGATAAAAAATAAACTAAAATGCTGAGCTTTCGATCTTATTCGATCATCTTCGGAGCGTTATGGAATTTCTTGCCTCCTTTACCGATCTAGTGAGTGGAGTGAAGATCTGGCAGAAAGTTAAGTGAAAGAAATTAATTAATTAATTAATTGATAAAAGTGATGAAATCTGTGGTAGGTTTTCAAATTGTGAAAATGTCTACTATGTTGCCCTGGTGTTAGGGCATCACTAGCATGCTTTCATATTGTTTAGTTCATAAAATTTTATTCCTCCTTCAATAATGGTGCTGATGTCGATGACAAACAGGTTCTTGCATTGTTATATATATTATTGTTTTGTTTAATTTGTTCCTCCGTCCTGGCTTTCAATCCTTTCAATTGTGTTTAATTCTGCTAATTATCTCTAGTTTTATTTTATTAAGTTATTCATTTATTTTTTTCAGTTTAAGTCTTAGTTTGGGCACTTTGCCTACTATCGTTTATTTTAATTTATCCTCCTCTTCTTATTATAGTTGGTTAATTTTGTTGATTTATTCTTCTTCACTTCTCTGTGTTTGTTAAATTTAAATTGGTCACTTCGCCTCTCTTTGTTAAAATTAATTAACTTTGATTTAAGTTTAAGTTGAATTAAATTTGGGCACTTCGCCTTGTTTTGGTAAAATTAATAATCTTTGATTTAAGTTTGAATTGTATTGAATTTTGGCACTTCGCCTCTTTTTGTTAAGGTTAATTTGACTTTGGTTTGAGTTTGATTGGATGTGAGTTTGGATTTTGAATTTGAATTTGGGCCCTTCGCCTCTTTTTATTAAGGTTAATTTCCTTTGTATAATTCTATGTATATATAGGTAGTATGTTCTCTCTTGCACAGGTTCTTCTGCTTAAGAATAGAACTGTTCTTCGTAACGCACGTCTTCTGTTCTTTGGTATGTCTAGATCGTTGTTTATAGTTGGCAGTATTTCTTGATCGATTTTGTCCCAAGTCTTTCTTTCTAGCCTTTGGATCTCCATATTGATCGTTTTTAGTCCAATTCTTTCATGAAGAACCGATTGCCGAATATGGTCGATCCTTTGCGTGCCAGCTATTAGCAGTGTGGCTTTGTTCTGCACTCTCTGCATCGGTCTGAGAGAGGTACAGCTTGCCATCTGCGTGATCACAGCCGGGTACACTAGGACGTTAAGGCTTCGGAAACGGCTCAGTTTCTTCAGCTCTCTTTTGGATAGGGAGACTCTGGTATTTACGTGGGCCTTGTAACCTGTTTTATAGAGTCGTAAGCCCAGGACCTTTCCCTCGGTAGAGTACAAATAGAGGTCGTTGTCGACGAAGACGTTGTCTACTTTCCGGCGGTTCATTGGAATTACAGTGAACTTCTGGGGGTTGGTCTTTATCTTCCACTTTTTTCGTAGCGATTGATGTTGTCAATCTCGGCAGCTGTCACCCTTGCTTGGCTTCCAGCGTTTCTGAATGGATTTAGGACGATTTGAGTGATGTCATCTGCGTATTGCAGATACATCAAGTCCTACCTCACTGGAGCAGGTAGGTCAATTGTGTACACAAGGTACAACAAAGGACTCAGACAGCTGCCTTGTGGAACTCCCACCTCAAGTTCAAATTAGGGTCCTTTGCAACCCTCAATCGCGATTTGGGCTCTCCTATCCGTGACATAGTTACAAAGGACCCTTTCCAGGATTGGGTTTAGCTGGAGGTTAAGTAACTTGAATTGTAACCCTCTCAGCCATACCTTATTGAAGGCCTTCTTTACATCTCGCAGCACCACATCTACATAGCTTCTCTCAGCTTTGCTGCATGCGAGTTTTTCCGTTAGAAAGGCGAGGGTGGTTTCCGTTCCTCGTTCCCTGCAAAACCCGTGCTGTTAAGGGGTGTGAGCTCTTAGCTCGGCTAGTTGTTCTTGGAGCGTGTCAGCCAGGAGCTTCTCGTAGACTTTCGCAACGAATTCCAGCAGGACGATTGGCCTGTAATTTACCAGTTGATCAGGGGGTTTACCTCCCTTGGGTCGCAATCTTAAAACCCTCAGAGAGGTAACTCGTATTTAGGGAAGCGTTGTAAATGTTTGTAATTCCCTGAATGTTCTGCTGTGGGGCATTTACAAAGTTGTTTCTGGGGATGCCCGTCCAGCCTGGTGCCTTTTGTTGAAAGGCTCTCACAGTGGCCATGACCTCCTCTGGTGTTATGGGACGGCCGTGGTCCGCTATCTCCCTGCCTTCGTCTACTTGATGTTGTGAGTGCGTGCGGTGCATAACCTGATTCAGTTTTTTGACCAGTTGGCCTTCGAATTCCAGTTCGAGCTCTTTGTTTACTTCTGGGATGATCCTGAAAACGTTTTTTCAGGAATTTCTGAATCTGTGTTCTAGAACCGCCGGGTTCTCTATATAGTCTCAGTTCTCTTTTATTCGAGCCATAGTTCTTGCAGTTAGTCCCTTTAGGTTCTTGACTTGACGCCAGAATTTAGCCGGGTTGAGTTCTCTATCGACTTTGGCTATCAGGTTGTTCCAAATTTCCCCCTGTGGGAGGTTGATAGCCTCTTTTAACTCGGTGCTTAGGCGCCGAAGGAGCAAGCTTCTTTCCCGGTTAGGACCTTCCTGTCTTATCTCTTCGTACACTTGCCTGTGAACACGAGCGATCTCTCTCATCTCTTTTGTCCATCTGGGCTGAGGAGGTGTTTTATACCCAGTCTTGGGTATGCAGTCGTGGTTCGCTTTTAGTTTGGACGTAGTTATCCTCTCCAGCTCCCTGTCTATCTCATCCAATGCCACCTTGCTCAGGTCAGTTGGTGCGTATTGACTGAGTCGTCTTATGTAACTTTCCCAGTTGGCAAAGACGTAGTTTTTTTTCCGAGAGGGACTGGAAGATGGATCAGAGCGAGATATACTGTGTTGAGCATCGCTATGTGTTCACTTGGGACTATTAGGCTTGGCTCACTATGTAGTTAAATGGAAAGCCTTCAATTGTTAAAATTATGTCAGGTTTGGTTGGTGTATGGAAGTGATATAAGTCGGAAAATCCGGCCCTATTCTCTGGATGTTTTTTCTTACCTTAATCAGTTCCAAGTTTCGGCCTCTTTCGTTGGTACTACCATAGCCCGCCGCACGGCATCTGACATTGAGGTCGCCCCCTAAGAATGCCATTCTGCGGTGCCTGAACAGTGTGTAAAAGTCATTTAACGGGATATAGGCTCAACGTGGGGGTTGATAGGCTGCGGCTATCGCAAGATCTCCTACCAGTGTGTGGAGCTAAACCGCCACAAAGGATTCATCAAGTTGTGGTAGTTGTTTGAACTAGATGTTTCCCTTGACAGCTATTGCAACACCATCAAACCTTTCCTGAGAATGATTGTTCATGCCAACTCTGTAGTCCGGTATTTTAATTTGACCAGATGTAGTGTCTATACCGTGCTCCGTTATAAGAATGACTTCGGGGTCAAGCACCCGGAATATGTTTCCATATGCCTTGCTTTCTCCTCTTATCCGTTTACATTGAGTGTCAGAATCCTCATTCTATTGCTTACTCTCTCCAGGTTGTTTCTTTAGTGTTTTGAGGTGATATTCTTCTTCATCTCGCTTCTGTTTTTTCTGAACTCGGCATTTGAAATCTGCTCGCAGGTATTGTAATATAGGGTCACATTCTGGCTGAGCAGAGCTTCTTCCACCGTTTCGGGATAGACTTCGTAGTTGTATTCTTATTTGAATATTTTAGTTTTAATCCCATGGAATATATCCCTGGGCTCCATTTCTTCCTGAAAGGGAAACTGGTCGCATGCGTACACTTTAAGATTGATATTGTCCGCACGCAATCTTTTGCTTTTTCGCTTCTTCCCCTTGGCCTTCTTTGTTTGTGGGATTTCGGTGTCCGATGAGTCTGAAGATGCCGAGGAACCATTACTATCAGACCCAGCATTTTCCCTCTCTTCGTTTATTACTTGTTTTTGTTTACGGGCAGGAGTTTTCACTTCGACTGCTTGTTTTTTCTCTTTCTTGTTTTCTTTTTTGGATGTATCTTGACCGCTTAGTTGTTGGTTTAGAACCATCTGCAATTGCCGTACATCCCCAGAGGGGGGGTTGTCCGAGAACCACATTTGTTCCATCCCGTTTTTAGCTAACATTTGGTTCAGCTCCGTTGCGAACGTCCTAGGGCACGTAAGATTATAACCTGCGCGTGAAGGATTCACGTCATAATCTTCGTCGAGTTCTTGTTTTGTAGCCTGAGATATGTCTTTTTTTCGTCCACCTCCGGGAGGGCCACCTTTGCTGCTTGGGCGTAGGACATATTCACTCTACGTGTTTCCTCTTTCTTTTTTACTTCCTGTTTACTTTAAATTATCTCTTTTTTTACAGGACATGACATGGCCATTGTTCTGTGTCCTTGGCCACAGTTAATGCACTTCTCAAAATTATTAGTGCACGACCTCTAATTGTGATCTTTATCGCTGTATTTGAAGTATGTTTTCCCTGTCTCTTTACAGTCTTTAGTGGCGTGTTCTTTGAACTTGTAACACCTGAACTAGAACTTGACTGGAGTGAATTCTCCCTTCTCTATCTTTTCCCCACTAACCTTGGCATTGAACATTAATAGGCCTTGTTTCTTTGCCTTTTGGGCCATAGTGGTTTCGGTGAAGACTACCTTGAAGACGTGAATGTAGTCTCTGTTATCCCTTCTATTTTTTGAATTTGATCACTTTGGCTACCTTAGCCCAGGTTTGCCGAAGGTGGATCGCCTCCTTGATGTTCTCTTTGGGGTGCTGCACGATCCACGGATCGAGTCGCCGGCACACCACGCTCCTGTGGGAGAGGATCTGTGGTGGGACTACTGGCTGCAGCCCAATTTCCCTAAGGACCTATACTGCCTTCTCTATGGTGATATCCTCGATGTCCTTTTTTTCTTTTTCCGCAGATTACGATATACCCTAAGGTTATCTCCAACAGTCTTACCATGGTAATGCCAAATTTGCTATACACAGCTTCGAATACTTTCTCTCTGGTGGGCTTGGGCTGTCCGTCGACTTCCCGCCGAGGTATTCTGGTCGTATTGTCTTGGGCCATCTCTTCGAGAGAGTGGCATCTCTGGACTGGATTCTTCTTCTTCTCCCAAATGCCTTATTAGTTGTTACGTGATTCAAGCAAAATTTCGTGCTCCCTTTCTTTTTACGATAGTATTTTCTTCTCTATTTGTTTATTGATGACTCCCTCTACTTCCTTTTCCTGCCTAATCGGGTAAGAGATGTAGTATTAGCGTAGTTTTTTCAATGGATTCTTCAGCCGTCCAAGTGAAAGAAAACGATTTTATATTTTGTATATAAAATAAGCGTAATCGGCTCATACATCTGCCGAGCTTACAAATGCTGCCCTACGTGGAACTTTTCCACCAAGAGATTGCAAGAGTAAAGCAAATACTCGTGAATAATGTTTTTTCAAACAGCATGATGGATAAACAACTCCAATCATTTTTAAGTAACTATTACAAACATGCGGATAAAACTAAGTAATCATGGAGAAGTCAATAACATCAAAGTGTACTATAGAAATCAGATGTTCACGGCCTATAAAATAGATGAAAAAAACATCAACGAGATTATTAACCGTAACATCAAGGTTAAAAATCAAACCGATAAAATCCAACTCATCATCTATTATAAAACTACAAAAGCCAGCAACCTTCTTATGAAAAATAACATCTCCCCTAACTCCTCTAATCTCAAGTCAACCAACATAGTTTACGAGTTCATCTGCCCCACTGAAGACTGTAAGCTTTATAATAACTCTATATATATTGGCATGACATCTATCACACTTTCGAGGCGGTTAACTATGCATCCACAAAGCGGAGGGCCAAAAAACCATATGGAGAGTGTATATTATATTAACCTTACGAGGGATATGCTCCTTGACAACACCATTATTAAAAGAAAAAAGGTTAATAGAGCAAGGATCAACATCTTAGAAGCCATATTAATAAATGAAGATAAGCCTGCTATCAACAGGCAAGCGACAAGCTGGAATCGTACATTAAAACTATCTTAAAAATTCTATGCACAAGAGTGGTTCATTTCCTCTAACGTTACGTTTAACCAAGGCGAATAAATACCCCTTAAAAATCGTTTTATTTCACTTAGGGAGGAAAGGTGTTCGAAAAGATTATCAACAACCGACTAATACAGCTCTTAGAAGAAGAAGGAAAGTACAATAAACATCAATACGCCTTCAGGAAAAACAGAGACGCAACAATGGCACTCGCACTTATAACAGAAAAAATCACTAAGGGAAAGTCAAAAGAGGGATACGTAGACGTAGTACTCCGGGATGTCGAGAAGGCCTTCGACAAGGTCTAAGTCGACGGGCTGAAGCACAAATTGTTCCAGCCCAAACTCGGCACCCGGATGGAGAGAATCCTGGCTGATTAATCATCGTACAGAAATGCCTACATAAGTATAGACGAGTTCGATGGACCCCTATTCCATTTCCAAACGGTAGTCCCGCAAGGGGGTGCTTTAGCCCCACCTTATACTCGATCCATACAGCGGATATGCCAGCCACAATAACAACAGGAGGCATGAATATCCAGTACGCAGATGATATCAGTCAGGTGATTTCCACGCCATTCACAAACCCCAGATGGCAAGCCAGAATGACAGAGAGAGAAATTAACAACATAAACCAATTTAGAAGAAATGGAAAATTAAAACTAGTACAAATAAACTTAAAATAATATCTATTATGAAGAATAAGAAATAAAAAATGCACATAGACTGAAGAAACTACGATTATACAAACGAAGTAAAAGTGGTGGGCCTACAACTAAACGAAAGAGGGTACCACGCCAGCATAGGAGAGAGAATCTCTAAAGCCAAAATGGGGTTACGACTCCTATACAATCTTAAAGATCTCAGCACCAAGAGAAAAAAGACTCTATATAAGGCTTTCGTGCAATCGGTGGTCGTATACCCCCCGATTCCCACACATACATTATCGTTAACGAACAAGAAGAAACTCTAGAAACAACAAAACAAAGCAGCATACCTGATCAAAATACAAAGAAAAGAGAAGGAAAAAGACTAAGAGACTTCATACAAACAGCCGGATTAAAACCGCTAAACAAGATCCTTGAGAAACGGGCCAGACTAATCTGGTAGAAAATAACAGAAGACCACGCTGAGAGCAGTAGATCCCTGGTCATACAAAACCTAGAATATAATCGGAAAACCTTCCCGAGCAGCCGGCTAAGGCTGCTGCAAGAAGAAGATTCTATTATACTCGTAACTTAAATTCAAGATACAAGCAAAACCAAATATAAAGGCATGAACGCCTAAAAACAAACAAGACAAAAACGAGGAGAATTAGAACTATGCTACCATTAAGGTACCAAAACAAGTAAAAATTAATAAATTAACTTACTAATGAAATACCAAATATGCCGAATTAGAAGCACGCTACCTATAAGGTTCCTAAACCAATAAGAAAACAATAACGTGACAAGGAAAAATACAAGACGAGAAAAACTAAACCGAAATTAGAATCAACCAAAATACAGAAGGACAAATAAAGAAGGAAACGTAATTAGAACATCAAAAGAAATTGAAGAGCCAGTAACCTGGTAACTCACACCACACTCCTCCCACATGTATACTTTTAATATACGCCTTCCCTCATAGCACACTAGGTTTAGGTATTTTTGTATAAAAAACAAAAAAAACAACTCTCATGCTATCCTCTCTATCCTCCCTCTTATCTCATCACCTATGGGAGGTACAGTAGAGAGTATCTGGAATTCGCCGCTCGGATCGCTGATATACCACGCAAGTCAAGCTAGGTAAAGCATACGACCGCCAAAACTTCAGATCATTTTCAACCGAAGAAGAGTCTGCCTCATTCTTGTTCCTTGGAATAGAGACCGCAGATTACTTTTGAAGAAATCAAATTACCTAAAAGAGTTGTCAAGTACAAGAAGAGGACTTCATTTCCTTTCCTTTCATCTTTTGTCTCTTGTACCCTTTTCCCTACCACACCAAAATCCTTCCATTGCGGAGGTACCTAAAAGAGAGTTATAATATTAATTTTTATACAGGTGCATCATCCTCAATTATCGCTTAACCCTCCCCCCTCTTTTAAGAGGGGAGGGACCCCCACCACCCTAAAAATGGAGGAATATAAAAGACTACCACTTAGGGTAGAACAAGGAAGACAGAAGCCGGAGAGAAAAGATCTCATCAGAACCCTTTACATCGACCTAAAAGTAGCCGTAAAAAGGCTGCTTGACGTCCCCAACGGTTATGTGGCTCTCTGACACAAACAGGAGGATGTGGAAAAATTGGTTTCCCCGAAAGGAACAACGGCCCTAAACAAAATAGGTCTAACCCCCAAATTACCGCCGCAACTCCTGGCAAACCGGTCAATCATCTTTAGAAAAGTTGAATACGTAGGAGCCCACACCCCAGAATAATTGACCACGGAGATTGAGAACGAAAATCAAAATCTCAAAATTAATGACCTCATGAAATTCAGAAGCCTCACACACGTGTTCAAGATCGTGTGCGCAACGACGGAAATGGCCAACAAAGCGCTCTCAAATGGGATTCTGGCATTTGGGATGAGAATCCCTCCTGACAACATGGAACTAGAAAAATTCAGTAATTTCCAAACATGTTTTTAGTGCTATGCACTAGAGGATCACGTATCAAAGAATTGCCCCCCAAAGGACCAGAAGATATGTTCCGAGTGCAGTCAAGTCGGCCATATCTTCAGAGAGAGAGCAATGAACAAATAAAGAAATGCATCAACTGCCAGGGTCCTTATACAACTATGGACATAAACTGCCCCAAACGGAAGATAATCATGGAGAGAAAAGAACTTGAACAAAAAGTGAAAACACAGAAACAAAACAACCAGACCTACGCGAGGGTTGCCAAAGCCACAATCAACGAGTAAAAAGTGCTCAAGAACCTAAAATCAACATTAATGTGAGTGAAGGCACCGGCTTAGATATACTAGCATGCATAATGTTTGCGCACGTTAACAATATCACGGAACCGGGAACCTTTGCGAAAACCCTAAATATCATTTTGGAGAAGAATGGAATACGCAAAATGTGGTTTCCCCCAAATCCTCCATCGGCACTCAGATACGGTGTCACAGTCGGGAAGACACTAAGCGTCAAAGATATGATGTGTGTTGGAACAGAGACAGAAAAGAAAGAACAAGAACAGGCCAAAGAAACCGAACCAGAACAAAAAGTAAGGAAAGAAAGCAAATCTCAGAATAAGACGAAGAAGAACATCGCACCGACGGAAACAGAAACGAAATGGACAACTGACTCCGAAGAAGACACCTTCAAAATCAATATTAAATAAGGATGCCGGTACGAAGCCCGCGACTTCAATCTCAAGGTATTCGTACATGAAGCATACCCCCTCCCAAGACAGCTAAAACTGATTGACGTAAAAAAAGGTATAGAACGATGGGCGTGAAAGTGGACCTTCGTTGCTGAAAAAGAACAAAAAACCATTGAACAACTACTAGACGAAAACAAAATCAGAATCTAACCCAATGACGTAAAGACATTAAGAAAAGAACTATTCGAAAGAGTAACAAGCGGGAAATGGACTAAAGGCAAAGAAGGAATCATCAAAGCTACCTAAACCAAGACCACTTACAAGAAACCTTAAATAAGTTATTCCTCAGCTCTAGGATCAACCTAGAGCAGGAGGAACTGACTATCAAAACAAAACCGGACACATACTAAGAAAAAGTTGAGAAATCAACAAGAAAACCAAACAAGTAACTCCAAGCAAAGAAAAAAGAAGACAAAGACATGAATTCCCTAATTAGTCATAAGAGACTAATACAAGAAAGATAAAGAAAAAAAATAGAAGAAAGAAACCGACAAATGAAAAAGATTTAAACTAAGAAAATAATTACTCATCAACAAAATTAGAACTAACGCACCTGCAAAGTTCCCAATCCAACTTAGAAGAAAAGTGAAGATAAAGAACTTACAAGCCAAATTGACCAACCAGTAACCTGGCAACTAATCATCTTCATACTCATCACCCATCTTTTAATCAACCTCCCTCACCACCCTCACCCCCCAAAAAAAACAACCTCTCATGCTATCATCCTCTCTCTCCCCATACTTCTCTCATCTAAAGAGAGTACCGAGTGTTCTGAGTCATCATGTCTGGTCGTGGCAAAGGGGGAAAAGTTTAGTGAGGAATTTCCTTTCATCGTCATTCAGACAACCCAAAACCCGAACCCACAAGTAAAGGCATCTGCCTCCCCAAGAAGAAAGAGAGTAACATAAGTTGGAAGAGAAGCACTGCCCGCAGGGGACATGGGTCCCCAAGCCCCCCAGAACACTAAATGTATCTCCCTCCGGTTAATAGCGGGGCACCAAAAACCTGGAAGACAAACCGTTTTCGAGACAAAATTCGGAAGAATAAATATCGAGCTCACTCGTCTTCTCGAAACACCAAACGGGTGGGCAGCGATTTGCTGGAAAAATAATAATGTGAAGGGCCTTGTTTTGGAAAAGGCGAAAGAACTCCTACGCAAGATAGGGCTAGAAGCGATTGCCCCCCACGAATTACTCGTGAGGCGCACTGTCATCTTAAGAAAAGTTGGCCCCTTTTTCCTGGACAACTCCACCGAGGATATCAAGGGTGAGCTGATCTCCAAACAGTCATGGGCCAAGATAAACAAGCTGGAAAAAATCGGGAAGTTGCCTATCAAAATCATCTTCAGCAGCAGCGAAATAGCACAGAGAGCGATGAGGGATGGCCTTCTGGGGTTCTAACTACGAGTAGCTCCAGATCAGATTGAGGCAGAAGAATATATTTATTTGGAAAACTGCCAAAACTGCCTCGCGCTCGAAAGCCACGCAACTAAAAATTGCCCGAAGAAAGAGCAAACTTGTGCGGCATGCTCTCGAACCGGCCACGGTTGGAGAGAATGCATAGAAGGACGAGAGAAATGCACGAATTGCGGAGGTAAACATAGGGCTCTGGCCATGAGATGTCCCCTGCGCAAAGAAATCATATGGGCAAAAAGAGAAAAACTTAAAAAGGAAAAGGAGGCAAAGACCAGTGAGGATCCTACGTCACAGCGACATCAGCACCAACAACCACGGCAACAGCGGAAAGAGCTACTCCGAAACTCATCATGCCGGTTAAGTGCAAGGAAATAATGACCATGGTCTTTATCACCCACTTGGCGAACATTCCGCAGCCCGACAGCTTCTCGGGGCTTCAACACAATGAAGTTAAAAAGAAGCTGTAGTTTCCGCCGAACCCAGCATCTCAGGATGTGCTAAACATCAAATTTGTTGAAACTCCGACTGAGACCGCCAAGAAAACAACAACTCCAAATGAAGAACAACAATACCAACCAGAGAGCACCAAAGAAGACGTAAGCCAGGTAATGTAAAAAGAAGAAAGAGAAGATATAAAAGAAAACCCAGCAACCGCAAAAAAATAACCCGAAGGAAAAACGAAACAAAAGAAAAGGAACACCAGAGAAACAACGAAACTAGAGGAAGAGGATAAACAAGCACAAGCAGACGACTGCTCGGAAGATGAGCAAAGCTACCCAGGAGTGCCTCTTACCGATAAAATCGAAGTCCTGGAAAAAGGACACTTTTTCGACGGGGAACAGAAGAACCTAAAAGTCTTCAGAATTATTGGACGTCGACCAGAAAAGAACAACCAGGTGAAGCTAGTGCAAGGAATTAGAAGCAGGGAATTCAAGTTGACCTTTGAGGGGCCGTGGTCCCCAAAGGAAATCGAAAGCCTCTTGTACAGTGGAACTATGTATATTCCGGAATCAAGTTTATACACAGTGAACGGGACAACTTACAAGAATATAAAGTGCAGAATGAGGACATCAGAAATAAACTAGGGGTAAAAAGTTATGAACAATTAAAAGTGAAGTTCGAAAAAAAATTAAAAATGTATAAGCATGAAATGTATAAAGTGACAATAGTGAATTGTGAATCTAGAAAGTAATAGAACAGTGTACTCAATAATTTAAAAATAAGTGCTCATTAAATGAAGTCATTAAATAAATGATAATCTGAAAAGCTATATAGAAATATTAGCGTGAATATTAGAAATAGTAAAAACTAGTGAATAATAGCTAATTAGTAGCAATAGTAAAAACAAATAAATAATAGCTAATTAATAAGAATAGAGGTATAAGAACAAAATAAAGGTAACAGTGATAAATATAAGATATTAGAAGATACTAATAAAAATAACAAGTGAAATCTAATCGTGTCAACTATAACATAGTAATAGTAAAAAAAAAGTGAACAATCGCTAAATAAATAAGAATAGGGAAATAAGACTTAAATAAGCCAAGACCACAGGGGGACACGCAACCCTCCCTGTGTAAGTTGGAAACAGTATCGATAACCAAACCGCAGATGGGGCGGCACCCCCGGGTGGTGGTAGTTGATTCTATCCCCAACCATCATTAAGTCCGCCACATTTCACCCGTTTGAGGAGCCTCCCCGGGTTTAACCATCATCATTCATCCCCTCATTTGGCAGCTCACGTTCTCGGAAGCTGAGCGACGAAGTAGAGGGAGTCATCAACAAACAAATAAAGAAGGAAACATCATCGTAAGTAGGAAGAGAGCACGAAATTATACTAGAATCAAGTCACCACTAATAAGAGACTTGGTAGAAAAAGTAAACCCAGTCCAGAGGGATCACTCTCTCAAAGAAATGGCCCTAGACAATACAACCAGAATACCTCTGCGGACAGTCAACGGACAGCCCAAGCCCAGCAGAGAAACATTATTCGAAGTTGTGTATGGCAAACTAGGCATTTTCATGGTGAGACTGTTGGAGGTAGCCTAGGAGGATGTCGCAATTTGCGAAAAGAAAAAGACATCGAGGATATCACTAAGGAGGAGGCAGTAGAGGTCCTTAGGAAAATTGGGCTGCAGCCAGACGTACCACTGCAGATTTTGGCCCACAGGAGCATGGTGTGCCGGCGCTTCGATCCGTGGATCAGGCAGCACTCCAAAGAGAACATCAAGGAGGAGATCCAGCTTCGGCAAACCTGGGCTAAGGTAGCCGAAGTGATAAAAAATTAAAAAAACAGAAGGGATAATACGAACTACACTCACATCTTCAAGGTAGTCTTTACCGAAACAACTATGGCCCAAAAGGCAAAAGAACATGGCCTTCTAATGTTGAAGTCCAAGGTTAGTGGGGACCAAATATAGAAGGGAAAACTCACTCCAGTCCAGTTCTGTTTTAGGTGTTATAAAATGGAAGAACACGCTACTAAAGACTGTAATGAGCCACAGGAAACATGCTCTAAATGCAGTGAATTGGGAAACAATTGGAGAACGTGCACTAATAATTTCGAGAGGTGGGTTAACTGTGGGCAAGATCACAGAACATTGGCCATAGTCTGCTCTGTAAAAAAAGAAATTATCAAACGGAAGCATTAGGCGAAGATGAATGAGGAAACGAGTAGAGCGAATACATCCTACGCTCAATCAGCAAATGTGGCCCTCCCCAACAATCCCCCCTCTGGGAATGTCCTGCAATTGCAGATGGTCCCAAACAAACAATTAAGCTGTCAATGTACCTTCAAAACAGAAAACAAGAAAGAGAAAAAACAAGCAGTCAAAGTGAAAACTTCTGCCCGTAAACAAAAACAAGTAATAAACGAAGAGAGGGAAAATGCTGGGTCTGATACTAATGGTTCCTCGGCATCTTCAGACTCATCGGACACCAAAGCCCCACAAACAAAGAAAGCCAAGGGGAAGAAGCGAAAAAGCAAAAGATTGCGTGCGGACAATATCAATCTTAAAGTGTACGCATGCGACCAGTTTCCCTTACAGAAAGAAATGGAGCCCAGGGATATATTCCATGGGATTAAAACTAAAATATTCAAATAGGAATACTACTACGAAGTCTATCCCGAAACGGTGGAAGAAGCTTTGCTCAGCCAGAATGTGACCCTACATCACAATACCTGCGAGCAGATTTCAAATGCCCAGTTCAGAAAGAAAAAAAACGGGAGGAAGAAGGACATCACCAAAAACACTAAAGAGACAACATGGAAAGAGTAAGCAATAGAATGAGGATTCTGACACTCAATGTAAACGGATGGGAGGGGGAAGCAACGGCATATGGAAACATATTCCGGGTGCTTGACCCCGAAGTCATTCTTATAACGGAGCACGGTATAGACACTACATCTGGTCAAATTAAAATACCGGGCTACAGAGTTGGCATGAAAAATCATTCTCAGGAAAGGTTTGATGGTGCTGCAATAGCTGTCAAGGGGAACATCTCGTTCAAACAACTACCACAACTTGATGAATCCTTTGTGGCGGTTTAACTCCACACACTGGTAGGAGATCTCATGATAGCCGCAGCCTATCAACCCCCACGTTGAGCCTATATCCCGTTAAATGACTTCTAAACCCTGTTCGGGCACCGCAGAATGCCTGTCAGATGCTTTAATGTCAGATGCCGTGCGGCGGGCTATGGTAGTACCAACGAAAGTAGCCGAAACTTGGAACTGATTGAGGTAAGAAAAACATCCAGAGAATAGGGTCGGATTTTCCGACCTATATAATTTCCATATCACCAACCAAACCTGACATAATCTTAACACGTGAAGGCTTCCCATTCAACTACCATAGTGAGCTAGGCCCAACAGTCACAAGTGATCACATAACGATCCTCACCACAGTATGTATCGCTCCGATCCATCTTCTGGTCCCTCTCCGAAAAAAACACGCCTTAGGCAAATGGGAACGTTACAAGAGATGACTTAGTCAATACGCCCTAGTGGAACTAAGCGGGGCAGCCTTAAAAGAGATAGACGGGGAACGGGAGAGGATAAATACGTCCATAATAGAAGTGGACTGCGAGTGCTTACGCAAGACTGTGTATAAAATACCTCCTCAGCCCAGATGGAAGGAGGAGATGGAAGAGATCGCTCGTGTTCACAGGGACGTGTACGAAGAGATAAAACAGGAAGGTCCTAACCGGGAAAGAGGCTATCAACCTCCAACAGGCGGAAATATGGAACAACCTGTTAGCCAAAGTCGATAGAGAAGTCAACTCGGCTAAATTCTGGCGTTAAGTCAAGAACCTAAAGGGACTAACTGCAAGAACTATGGCTCAAATAAAAGAGAACTGAGACTATATAGAGAACCCGGCGGTTCTAGAACACAGATTCAGGAATTTCTGGAGAAACGTCTTCAGGATCACCCCAGAAGACAACGAAGAGTTCGACCAGGAATTCGAAGGCCAACTGATCAAAGAACTGAATCAGGTTATGCAACGCACGCACCCACAACATCAAGTAGACGAAGGCAGGGAGATGGCGGACCACGGAAGTCCCATAACACCAGAGGAGGTCATGGCCACTGTAAGAACCTTTGAACAAAAAGCACCAGGCTGGACGGGCATTACCAGGAACAACTTAGTAAATGCCTCACAGCAGATCATTCAGGGAATTACAAACGTTTTCAACGCTTCCCTGAATACGAGTTACTTCCCTAATGGTTTTAAGATTGCTAAAATAATCTTCATACCCAAGGGAGGTAAATCCCTTGATCAACTGGTGAATTATAAGGCCACTCGCCCTGCTGGAATTCGTTGCGAAAGTCTACGAGAAGCTCCTTGCCGACAGGCTACAAGATAAACTAGCCGAGCTAGAAGCTCACAATCCTCAGCAGCATGGGCCCCGCAGGGGACGAGGAACAGAAACCGCCCCCGCCCTCCTAACGGGAAAACTCGCATGCAGCAAAGCTGAGAGAAGGTACGTAGATGTGGTGCTGCGAGATGTAAAGAAGGCCTTCGATAAGGTATGGCTGAGAGGGCTACAATTCAAGATCATCAACCTTCAGCTAAACCTAATCCTGGAAAGGGTCCTTTGTAACTATGTCACGGATAGGAAAGCACAAATCGCGATCAAGGGCTGCAAGGGATCCGAATTCGAAATGGAGGCGGGAGTTCCACATGGCAGCTGTCTGAGTCCTTTGTTGTACCTCGTGAACACAATTGACCTCCCTGCTTCAGTGAGGTAGGATTCGATGTATCTGCAATACGCAGATAACATCACTCAAATCGTCCTAAATCCATTCAAGAACGCTGGAAGTCAAGCAAGGGCGACAGCTGCCGAGATTGACAACATCACTCGCTATGAAAAAAAGGGGAAGATAAAGATTAACGGCCAGAAGTTTACTATAATTATAATGAACCGCCGAAAAGTAGACATCGTCCTCGTTGACAATGAACTCTATCCATACTCTAAGGAGGGAAAGGTCCTTAGCTTTCAACTCTATAAAACAGGATACAAGGTTCACGTAAAAACCAGAGTCTACCTAGCCAACAGAGAGCTGAAGAAACTGAGCCGTTTCCGAAGCTTCAACCTGACAAACAAGAAAAACCTATACATTGCCCTGGTACGCTCCGTACCTCTCTCGGGACGATGGAGAGGGCACAAAACAAAGCACACTGCTTATAACTGGCACGAAAAGGATCGACCATATTCGAAAATCGGTTATACATGAAAGAATCGCAATAAGACTGATCCAAAGGCTAGGGAGAAAGACTTAGGACAAAGTCGACCACGAAATACTCGCAGCTATACGCAACAATTTAGACATACCAGAAAACAGAAGACGCGCAGTAGAAAGAACAACTCTATTCCCCAGCAAAAGAACCAGTGCGAGAAAGAATATAATACCTATATTCACATAACGATATACAAAGGAAATTAACTTTAATAAAGAGTGGCGAAGTGCCCAAATTCAAAATCGAAATTTAAACCCAATCCAAATCAAACTTAACCAAAGTCAATTAACTTTAACAAAAAGAGGCGAAGTGCCCAAACACAAATTCAATTCAAATCAAACTCAATCAAAGATAATTAACTTTAACAAAAAGAGGCGAAGTGCCCATATTAAATTTAACAAACAAAGAGAAGTGAAGAATAAATCAACTTAGCATAAACGAGAAAAGGCGAAGTGCCCAAACTAAGATTTAAACTGAACATAATAAATGAATAACTAAATATAATAAAACAAGAGTTAATTAGCAGAATAAAAACCAATTGAAAGGCTTGAAAGCCACGATGGAGGAACAAATTAAACAAATCAAATAAATATATATATAAATAACAATGGAAGAACCTGACTGTCATCGACGGTCAGCAAAATTATGGACGTAGGAATAAAGTCTATGAAACTAACATGAAGAAAGCATGCTAGTGATGCCCTAACACCAGGTCAACCTAGTAAACATTTTCCCACTTTTGAAAACCTACCACACAGTTCATCACTTTCATAAATTAATTAATTAATTAATTTCTTTCACTTAACTTTCTGCCAGATCTTCACTCCACTCACTACATCGGTAAAGGAGGCAAGAAATTCCATAACGCTCCGAAGCTGAACGAATAAGATCTAAAGCTTAGCATTTTTGTTTGTTTATTACCCAACACATTCATTTAAAAAGAGATGAATGATCACAACGCTATAATATTTACCCATACTATCTCACTTCTCTCTTACATCATATACGGTTAAATTAAAGAACCATACAAAATTATATTATACATTACAAACCTCTAAACTAGGACTATATGTTTATCTATTGGGTAATAGTTAGTGGAGACACTTCCAAAAGGAAAGCGAGTAAAAATATCAATGAAAATAATTGTATTATCACAAAGGCTATACTTCCAAAATAACACTACCTAGTCGCACCCCAAATACTTGCTATTAATGTATAACGCGTGAAATATTATGAAATTTCAGATGCCCAATCTTTACAAATATACGAAGAAAAACTAATTAATAAAAATGTGTCGATATAATAACTGTTCACACTGTATGTCAGAAACCGACTAGTTGCGACAATCTACAAGGATACGTCGAGGTAAGGGGCTTCATACATATAGTTCATAACTTCTGAACGGCGTTTGAGTGAATACAACGCTGAGAGATCCATTGCCCTTTCCGTACCAAGAGTGCGAGCAGCTGCACGACACTATCACAGGCTTGCCTGTGTTTTTTTGCACTCAAAATAGTGTCGAGGAAACAAGGTAGGGAGAAAGGGCTTATGGCATCAGGACAGGAGTAGAAGATCCTGGAAAAGTAGCTAAGGGACTCGTTGAGGTCAGTACTGGGATAGGTGAAGTCTAACAAGGAAATGAGTGAGGAAAGTTTCTTGGTTATCAGTTTAGGATTAATGAAGGTAAGCAGAGGTTAACGAGATTTAGTGGCACCGGGTATTCAATTTGCACCATTCTTCGTTTCTCCCTCTCCTTCCGAAGTTTCTTCCGTTATTTTTGGTTTTTCGGATCCTCATTTAGTTGATGTTCCCGTTGAGACTCATCGGTAAATTGGATATTTATTATTCCCACCGAGTCTGGATTTTTAGGGAACCAGAATTTTTTGGTAACTCCGTTCTTGTCCAGAAGATGGTTAAGTTCTTTGGCAAAGCGGCCGGGGTTAGCCAGGTTAGCCATGTGAGCAAAGATGATCATTGTCATTATATCTTTACCCGCCTCTGGCATCACCAGATTCGGAGCACTGGTTGTGACGAAGTTTTTCGGGGCGCCGCTTGAGCGTAGTTGGTCTTGGTTCTTGCTTCTTTTTCTTGCCTCTTTTTTCTTTGCATGTGGTGTACCTCATAGCCAAGGCCCTATGGTTCCCTCCGCAGTTGACGCACTTTTGCTTCCCTTCCGTGCAATCTTTCCAACCGTGCCCAGATATGGCGCAGTTGGAGTATGCAACTACCGTCGCCGTGCAGTCCATTGTTAAATGCTTTTCAACGGCATAGCATTTATAGCAGCAGTCCATCAGTATGTAGTCTTCTGTTTCGATTTGCTCTGGCAATATCCTTAGGAAAAAACCAAACAGCCCCCCATCTCTCTTGGCTCTTCTCGCCATCTCGATGCTCGAGAAGATGATCTTCACTATACTGTTTCCTTTGCCCAATTTTTCCACCTTTAAAATTTGGCCCATGTCTGCTTTGCTGACAACTCTGCCTTGATTTCTTCACAGGTATTGTTAGTGAAGAGTGTGTCCAACTGCAGAAGAATAACAGTACGTTGCAATAATATTTCTTGTGGGATGTTTGCCTCTAGTCCGATTCTTTGGAGGTGGACCTTGGCTGGTTCGAGACTAGCCGTTCCACGTCTTCCATGGTGTGGCAGATTGACGAGTACGCGGTCTGGATGTCAGTTAGCCTGATGAAGACTACAACAAGGAGTAACAACAAGGAAACAAGGTACCCTAGGAGACCTTACGATCCATTCAAGGAGGGTACCTTTGGACTAGCAATCGATCGGGCACATGGGTGCTCAATTGTTTTGCGTGACTACGTTTGTATGTTTGTAGATAGCCTCAATCACGGCTGTTATTGACGGGTTAGCTCCTCCTACCCCCGTATAGTGCGGAGGGGAACTCTTTTAGGGTCCTAGGGGGCCGACCCCATGGGGTAACAGTGGGTAGTGGGCTCCCCTCCTTGGGGAACCCTCCTTCTACACGCGAATAAAGAGATTTCGATCCCACGAGCGAAGAAAAAGATTATCTTGTTAAAATGTCTTCCTAAAATAAACCGCCTTTACCACGACGAGACTTAATGAAAGCTTCAGCTGAAATCAACACCAACTTTGTCTTATATTTGGTTTTATATATCAATATGGCTCTATCTAGTTGATAGACAAATATTTTAAAAGGACTAAAACAAATACTAATTCAAATTTCGAATTACTTTTTTGTAGGTCACCCTGAAGATATATCTCTTGCCCATTCGCTCTTTATTCTGTTTACTTTTCTCACGCCCAGCATCCTTATCAAATTGTCCAGTTGCATTGACTTCACTCTACATTTTGCCCCCTCCTCTCATGTCCTTGTTTCTCATCAGAACATTACCAAGATACTGTCCTACTACTTTCTGTCATATTTAACACTCAAACCTTTCAACATTCACTAAGACTTTTTTGCCATTCCACACCTTATGGTCATCCATCTATATTATCCGGAGATATTTAAAATATTTCGCGTCTTCAAGGGCCACACCACGAACTCTAAAATCGTGTCCGACCAATTCTCTCACTCAAACCCAATTTACTTTTTTGCATTTACTTTTAGCCTCATCCTCAATATTTCCCCAAACCCAAAACTATCAAACATTAACACCAGGTCAGAGGCGAACACCGACCTAGCCATAATGGGAATACTTGGTTTGTCGGTTTCAGTACTTTCGAGAATACCATCAAATTCATAATTATTCAACATATGCTACAACCAACTACTGAAGGAAGGGAATTATGTTTACCAACCCAAAAGTGGATTGTCGAAATCTTTGAAGCTATGAAAGGAGAGTATATCACAAAGAAGTAAAGCCCTACACAATTCAAACAAGAATAATAGTTTTATAAGCTTTGGAAGAGAGATAGGTTTTCATTCCTGTTCACATTTTCAGGTCGTGTGATATATCCCCTCCGCTACCATGTACTTCTCCTCAGAATTATTCCGAAGTACTCCAGGGCGTTTATTACTGCCTGGGCCAGAAAGCAAATTCAAAGACAGTTATGGCTATCTGGGTAATACATAGAAAGGTTTCGCCAAATTCACCAATGTGCCCAAACCTCCTTTTTCTTCCATCCCTCAAAATTAAACCCAACCAAAGTTATAAAGGCCTTTATTGTATCTCGGATTTTCCCAAATCCAGTGAATTTGGACAAGTTTATTTTCCGAATTACAGCAAATTTAAAATTTTCAAACTCTCATGCAATTGAGAGATTCCTATGTTTTCATAAAAATGACGACCCTCGTATGGAGCATCCGAGGGTTGTCATAAATTTTAAGTCGGAGAAACAGATAGGACTGAAAATTTTGTATCTATTCATATTGACAAGGCAACCACTTAATCAAAGAGAACTCGAGACTTGTCTTGTAAAAGAGAATCTCCCATTCATTCAAATGAAACTCAATTTATGAATCCTAGTAAAAATGCTTCTCGTTGCATGCCACTTCGTTAGCACCGAATTTCGTCTGCGCACGGCCATTTATCCTCTGGCAGAAACTGCAGCTGAGCGATATAAGACCAAAAAGAAAGCGGACAAGAAAGATCACTGCCACCACGAATGACTCTTTTTTTTTGCAGATATGGCTATTATTATCACTGTCAATTAATCTTGATTGTCAATAATATCTCATTTTCGCAGGTAGCACACGGAGAGTAGAACTTTCAGTTAGTCCTGAAGTTGCCTCTCTCAATCTCTCACCTGACGAACTTACTAAGGCAAGATCTCATCGCATCAACTTTAGGCAAAATATTATGTAGAGACATTGAAATACACTGATTTTATCCTCGTCAAGGATATCGTTTCTAGTTTTAATTGCAGGATAAGTTCCTTAGCCATTTCTCAGATTTGCAATCGTATACTACACGTATTAACTCTGTTACTTAGAGTCCTTGTAATTATTTGTGGTCATTTGTTCTACCGTCTTAAATATGTGTTTCATATGCTTTAATCTTAAACTTTGACCATTGTTTAAAGTGATTTTTAATTTCTCCAGAAGAAACAGTTCTACGTTCCTCCTTAGTTATCTTTTTCATTCCTCTACTAATGTCAGATAATTAACAATATGTTGAAAATAATAAATATTAGTATTGGAAATTTCTTCAGCGAAGTGTTGACAGACTCAAAAATAAGTCTTCTGATTCTCTACATGGAGTTTCTGGGAAATCGATACAAATTTCACACCGGAAAAGAAATCAAGTTGTGTACCAAAGGAAGCAATATATTTTCATGACAATTCACACACGTATACAACGATATGTATAGCTGCGAAATCATTCGAAATGGACACCATCTGCCTTGACATTCATTTTCAGGGGGAGAATAAACTGGTAGAATGCCTTGGTTAGGACATCCTTGTAAATGGATGACAATACCTCGACAATGACGGCCCTCAGATATCCTAAATTGTTGTGAGCCGCCTTGTTGATATACTACTCAACAACGTAATAAACAAAATAATCCAGACGGTTGGGGGTCAGTGGGGCGGGATGTAGAAGAACAACCATGCTAGTATCTTCCTTGCCTTGTGTGTAGGAGAAGAGTCCTGCTTGGAAAAGCAAAGCCTTCTTGCAATTACTTATTCATCTAAGGTGTGACTACAGTAAAGATCACCTCACTGTAAAACGTCCACATTGACCTGGAGGCCCTGTTTGAATATGTGAGGAGGTACAATCTGGCCCTCGCTGCTGACCACGCCCAGAATTATTAAAAGGCTGGAAATTTGTCAGACTTTTGTTTCACTTCTTAAATGAAGTTCCTCGAGTAGTTCAATAAATTCACAATCTCCTTCACACTTTTTCCGGCGTGGAGGACCGCGAATATGGTGTACCATTTTTCGATTTTACCTGACCTTCTCAGAGGAAACATGATATGCAATTACCTGCATGAAAGCTACATTCTTACTGAACGTGTCCAAGGTAAAATAACTTACATTCCTCCAGTCATTAGCCTTTAGTCAAACTTTTAACTTTGTAATGATTTACCTAAACTTAGTGTACAGAGAAAAAGGTAAATTTAATTTCTAAATCAAGTTTTTTTTTGCCTCGAGCTTAATATTGCTCCCAAATCTCATTTATTATCGAAGAGAGGTTACAAAAGGTTGGTCTGTTAAGACTCAAAATCATCACAAGAAGCAGAAATTAGTAAATACTTTACTTCTTGTAACTCCCCCAAACAGAAACATTTAATTTTACCTAAGAATTCTGCTCTAATAAACTTTGTTAGTCTTGTTTTTTTAAACCCAATGATTCTAAATGTATCTTCCATAGGAGAATATTTGAGAATTGAGTGGTGTAGACAACATATAAAATACTTAATCTTGGTTTCTTTATTTTGAAAACGAAATAATTATGATGGGACAGGTTAAATATCGCAAACCGAAAATAATACTTCCGTTCTTGAAGGACTTCAATGAAATAAGGAAATATATTAATTTTATTTAAAAGTTTGGAATCTAACACGAAATGTTAGACTGACCAGGCACCCTACCATTCGAAATCGCTATTACCCAATGGGAATTTTTATCTAACAATGTTAAAACCTATGACGGTTTCCAATAATAGTTAAAAAATATTTGAGTAAAGACATTCTAAATTTATAAAGTAAATGGCAATGCTCATTCCAATAACATCCATGAACACAAATATGGTTGCTGGAGCAAAATCTCTAAAAGAATATATTAATCCTGTCGGCGCTACTCCAGGCGATCCTGCAACTCGCTCTCCTCCACATGGAATGTTAAGCCTCATTAGCACAGTTTGAGAGCCACCCCTCTAACTACACACCATTTAAAACAGGCGCATGGAGGGCGGATTTTCTCAACTTCCAACATACTTTAAAATGACGAGAAAGAGAAAAAATCCGTGCCTACCTCACACAAGCTCTTCTTGCGGAGTTCCATGTAAATATGGCCAAGCGTCGATCCAGTGCTCTAGCCGTGGAAGCTGGTTCACTATAGCATACGCTGCATTGGTTTTCTACTTTACTTATGATTCATCATGTATCCCCTTTCGGGCTAGACCAACAAATATATCTGCATTCAGTGGCACTGTGTACCAGACACAATGCAACATGCCCAACATACATCATAAAGAAAACCGACATATATAGAAAGTGCTATATCTCCGGGAAAATCTCACCCAGTAACAGAAGTACTTCAAGTCAATTCATATATGTAGAACACGAGAAGTGTGATAATGTTAAAAACAGAGCCTGTATATTAATGAAACGGCTAATCTTTGTAGAGTTGACAGATTTAGTTCGGCCCCTTGCTTTCAAATCTTAAAATCTATTTTATTATTACTCTAGTGTTTTTCTATTTCATTTATATCGTAAAAATTCTAAAGAACGGGATTCAATTAAATAGCTTGCAATACAGTTTTGAGCTAAACTATGAGTTTTTCACAGTTATATCGCACATAGCGAAATTCGAAGACCTTTTCTTCCCAAAGAGTATTGATTATAGCCTAAACAGAAGGAGATAATTACACGCAGATGGACAAACACTCGTTAGGACTCTAGATAGGCATGGAATATGTATATGATGCACTTAGCGGAGAGTTAATAGCCTGTTAAGGTCTTGCGAGAGGGAACGCAAAAATCTTTGACGAAGCTTTTGTGAAGAAATCGAGGAAATAATAAAATGAAAATGCATGACGAGGTGATTCATCTATGAAATTATAGGATGACAAGACCTGATGATACCTACGAAGGTGTGGTCGGATAAAGAAACAAGAATCGTGCTCTTACCAAAAACATTAAGGTAAGAAACAATAAAGAATTCGGAGCCGTAAACGGAGCCCAGTTCGTCGGAGCGCTGTCGTGGATAAAAGGTTTTAAGAAAAAAAGATGTCCTCACTTGCCATTAATTGTAGTTGTTATCAGCTGCATATGCACAAGAGGAAGACTTTGTCAAACAGGGATGAATAGTGTGGACCTCACATGGACGTGAATGCAGCTCCCGTGAGCTTGAAGGACTGTATGTCCTTTTGGCCTTGTTAACATCCCTCTTTATACAGTAGAAGTTGAACAATGTCCTCAGTCTCTTGGTATGACAGATTGAGGACTCTAGTGAAAATGAAAATTGACAAATGGCACCTGAAAGTTGTCCCGAGGCTGTTACCATTGGTGCCTAAATCTCTCCACTTCAGTTAAATATTGTCTTAGGGACATGAACTATCGAACCATGATGATAGGGCAAAGTTTATGGCATATCATTTAAGAAATGCACCTGGGGCCTTCTGAGAAAAGCCTGATCCATGGAGAATACTTAAGGACGTTTACTAGTGTGCATTTAAATCAGCCCAAATGATTCCCACTCATCAATGATACATTTTTTTGTAACAAACAAAGAGATTTCATGTAGCAATAATAAACTTAGTAAAGTTTTCCTATCGTTCAAGAAACCACACACAATGAATATACTAAAAAGGTGAACCGAACAACCAATGAAATATAATTTGATGAAATAATAAATCAGAAAAAAACAGGAAGAGTCTGATTGTTTAGGGCACACAATAATGCAGACGTTTAAAGTATGTTATATATTCATAAAATTCATTACACTTCCATAAGCTGGGGGAGTCGCTCATGTTTAATGCATCATTTATATATAACTGATTGAACTCAAAGAACTCGAGTTGGATTTTCTATTAAACTGTTCTTAGGAGTTGAGGAGGTGGTTTCAGTCAAGTTTCCTTCGATATAGAGCAAAATTTTCGTGTTTTATTCTGGTCCTAAATGGCTTTGTATTCATCGCTGAGACGTCGGTGATAGACAGATGGCTAGAAAACAAACATCAATTGCCATCCTCGGCAAATCCACGTTAGGGAACCTTGCCCAACATGAGGGCTAAATGTTGCTTCGTGAATACGAAAGACGATGTTCGTTTGGTATTGTTGCGTCCATTCTTTATCCCGCAGGTTTTGTATCTTGTCCCCATCCCCAATAGAAAAACAATTGAGAGCTTCAGAGAAAAATTGAGATTGACAAATGTCAGATGGAAGGGATCCCTTCCTTATTCTCCAGGAACCTCCTACAGATAAGAAAATTAGGCGGAGACGGACGTCTATGATGGGAACATTTAGCCTTATCTTTGTTCTTTGAGAGAAGCACTACTGGAGATTTATAATACGCCCTTACTGCTGTTACGCGTGCCCTGCCCACCCCAACACGCGCACGAGGATCTGTCTTATTTGGGTATCCTAACGCTCTTGCTATAGTTCACCACTGTTCAAGGACGGAGGGCAGACCTCTGACTGGCCTAGTGAAAACGGCGTTGGACTTCCCTCTTCTAGGCATGGGGTCGATCAGAGTGATCGCTAATACAAAACCTTCAGCAGGGTCATGAGCTGGCCGCCCCCTTGGCGGATACACTGAAAATAACCTTTGATTAAGGAACCCCACACGCATAACCACTCACATAGCTGATCACAACACCCCGCAACGATTCTCTCTACCATCTTCACAGTAGAATATAGCCACTCTCTCATTTGTTCTGGAACCTTTCCGATAGAGTACTAGTATCACCTATTGGAGCACTCATAGCCACATGCCCCGACGTGGAGTACTTGTGCCCCTTATTTGAGTACAAATATCCTCATACCCCTGACGTGGTTCTAAGAAGTGTTCCACGGTCCCCGGCGGTTGGTGTAAAGAAACAATACTACCCGACATCTCCCCCACCCCCCTCAACGGTGCCTTCAGACTTAGCAGAGATGGTCATCCTGATCTTTATCCACATTTCTTTATGCGATCGGGGATCTTGTCAACGATCCGAGGGACGGATGGCACAACTTACGGACTAGGGAGAGAAGTAAAATGGTAAAAAAGGGGAGTGTGATGGCATTGGAGGGATTGAAATAATGTTCATTCTGGAGCAGGACACTCACGTATGGTGAGCAATGGGATGGGTTTCAACGATTGGGTTGGAAACAAAGTTCCCACACAGCCTTTTTTAACGGTTTCTTTATTTATAGATTTATATAGGGTGTGTACCACTAGTTAATGTGTAGTGGTCTAGTCTTTCCTGGGTTTCGTTTGAAAGTTCACACTGAACTAGGGCATAGGTAGATTAGGTCACTGTGCCCTTTCGGGGGGGCGAGATCAAAAGAAAATTATGGTTTGTGTCTGGTGGGAAGTAAAGGGATTGATTTACTAGGAAATGTTGGAACGCAACAGGTGGCAGATGCAATTCGGCAGAAATGAACAGAATTGACTGATGTCATGTTTCTTCATGATAACGTCCAACCACACGTTGCTAATTATAGCCGTAAAAAAGTCCTGTAGCTGGGAGGGGGCGGGGGGGGGGTCTCCCTCACCCACCATACTCGCCAGACCTGGCGTCAACAGACAACCATCTATTCCAACCACTTCAGAACTTCTTGAATGGCAAACGAATCGCAAGTGGTGGAAATAACATTGAACTTGTTATTTATTAATATTTAAATTAATAAAATGTAGTTTAATTTTTTTAGAGAAAATATACATTTTGCCTGTGTACACAGACTTTATGGACACCCTGTTGATTATTTTATTGATTCTACGTTAACTGTTCTATTATTACGAATAATAATTTCCTTTTTGTTTAAATTATATTATATTTATCTTGTTCTGCGCCTTTATTGCAAAATTCATGAAGAAATTTATGATTTACAATAAACACAAATTCTTGAATAAACCCTGATTGGATTTTCCCAGAAGCAAAAATCTCCGAAACCCAGAATCAACTTTCATTTTCAATAATATAACACTGAATTAAATTGATTGTTCGTGAGTATAATCTTTTCAGAATTAGTTCTGCATAATATTTATAGAAAACGGATTATTTTTTAAAACTTTGATTTGAAGACAGTAATAGTTTAAAATTACCCATCGATAAGGGAAAAATGTGCTTATTTTCATTAAAAAAAAGAAGAATATACGAATAAAATTTAAAAAGATTCCCATTAATGACAAACAAATTGATGCTAAAAGATTTCAAAGAGAGTAGTTTATCAAGAGTTACGACTGTAATGTAAATCATTTTCACAAATCAGCACCCTAATATAATCTTCCATCATCTTGTAATATAGTTCACCTCGGTTGTAGTGTTCAAATTCCATAGTATCCTATGGGAAGGGTTTGTCTCACTCTTGCGAATATCCTTCCATTTTCTCCTTGAATTTATCAATATGAGTGTCGAACCATTGAACATAGAGGACATACAGTTTGTCATATTCATCGCTATAGACTCCACCAGCTCCATAATATTTTTTACCTACTTATTACTTAGGAATCCCTAAGCCATTGCAAACTTATTGAAGATTTGTTGCATTGAAGAAACATCTTTATTAGTGATCTAAAGTGGACACTCGGCTTTGGTAGTTACTACAGCTAGCTTAATAGAGGAGGCTAAGTAGGTACATGAAGACTATAGATGCTTTTCATAGTTGTCTCAAATTGTTATATAAAGACCAATTCTATGTACTTAGGTGGCATTAACACTATCAAATAGTCCCACATCATGTAGATGGTTGGATTCAACACCTTGAATGGGTCCCACATTATATTCTTGTGTGGCATCAACACCTCAAATGAGTCCCAAGCGAAGTTGTTTAACTAAAAGAAGAACTCACTCTGCTATGGCTGCTTCCACCTGTGGTAGGAGGCCGCGGTATCCTAGTTGACCCAAAGGTAAAGATAGCAGTTAGGATAAGTTTAGTTACTTTCTCTATCTAGCCCCTTAGACCCAAGTCCACCGATCGGTTATTTATATATATTGTCGAAGTATTGTTGGGTCCTTATTCTTCTCTGTCAGAGAATTATATATTTAAGGACTTTAGAGCGCCAGTCTGATACTTCTACTTAAGAAGGGAAACCATTCCTCTGGAGGCTGAGTGGTCTCATTAACTAATGTATATAAGAGAGTGCCACAGCGTTTAATCAGTTTTAAGGAAAGAGCAAGTCAAACACGTAAGGATCTAGTGAAACACCAAAGATTAACAAAAAATATACCCTTTTAATTTATCCATTAACTCAAAAATATTTACAATAACATATATAAGTTTAACATGGTTTACACAAATTGAGCATGGGCCTATTCCAGACGAAATTCATGACCAACGCAAAGTAGGCCCCAAGTAAATAAACCAATTGCCAGGAAACCTTTTAGTATAGCGTTTAACCACAATTTACGTGCCACTAATCTTAACTAGCAATACGACAGGAGTCACTAAATATTATCTCTCCTTTAGTTAGCTTGGGTACAGTATTAAAATTTTCACTCAATCAAAACAAATATAAATTGTTATTTGGACTTACATGACCTTAAAAGGATCAGGGGTTGACAGATGTCACTATATTGAATTTTTCACGCTTCTTTGAGTTGCAGCGGCCGACTGGAGTTTTTCCACGAGAAGTGTGTGTGTGGGGGGAGGGGTGATATGATGTCAAAAAATCTTCTTATTACTTTATCTCTGGTTATACGTTTGAAAGACGTAGAGAAGAGTTGTGCTCTCTGGTTCAAGGAGTACTCTTCTGGGTAGCTCTTGAAGTCGGTTAGTATCTTCGTCTTCTTCGAGGGGTTGCCCAATTGGGTTTTGGGCTTCTTTCATCTCAATTATTGAGGTTGCAATTTGTGAGTCACTCGAGGGTGAACGGGTCTTCTTTTCTCTTGCGCCCGAAATTCCTGTTTGGCACTAGGAATTGTGATCCAGCCAGACTTATTACTAAGTCTGTGAAGGATAACTCGGTATGGCACCGATAAAAAAACGTGACGATCTTCTAAGATTAAGAAATCGATTTCAAAACTGGGTGAAGGACCGATCTCCTTGATCTAGTCCTCTATCGTCTCTCACAGAATATTTCTTTCTTTCCTTACGGGCTAATTTATAGGCCGGTGACCGCCCCACCTTAGGGGAACGGGGTGAGGCCGCTGAGGGTAGTGCGAGAGGTGAGAGGAGGGTGGCACCGCGGGGTCCAGGTCGGCTTCTTTTTCTTCTTCAGAGGCACCGACGACCGTCTCAATATTTCTCCTAGGTGTCTTTTTTTAACTGGCACCTCTTTTTGTAGCGCTTTAATCGCGCGCCTCCGGACCTCGTAGGTAATCGGATATTTTGAGAGCTGCGCAATGGCCTTTAGTGGTTACCTTGGCACAGATGTCGCTCCCGACTACCTATGCGGCAGGGAGATTAGAAGCTTCGGCAGTTTGGCTGTTAGTCCGACAACTAACGTTCTTATGCCCTTCCTCTTTAGGTACGTTACTCTCGCTGTCTCCGAAGAGGGCTTTAAAGTATATGTACACTTGGCCCTCTGTGTGCAGATAAGTTATAATTCCTCTACATATATACATATATATATATATATATATATATATATATATATATATATATATATATACTCGTAAATCCAACGACTTTGTAAATGAAATTAAGATGACTAAATAAATTCTAACCATATCTCGACCCAAAATTCATATTAAAAAATGGGCACAATATTGGATATCATTTCAGCTATAAGGACCGAATTCTATTCCCTTGCCGCTCCTCTGTAATTTATAAATCTATTTGTGAATTTTGCGATTTATCTTATATTGGTTCTACCATTACGTCAATCCACTCATTCGGACTGCCTTTTTACTGTCTGCACACGGTCACGGTCATCAAGTACTGCAATAGTTGACTCGTCCGAAAGCACAACCTGCAACAATATAAAACACTATAGCAGTACTGAAATGACCTGTGATGCTAGTGGTAGCACTTAAACAGCCCGACAAATTATGACTTCAAATTATTTCATTCAGCATGAACGCGTAGCTAGGAGGTAAATCAGAATATACCTACTAAAGTAAGTACAGTATGTTCTCTTATGCCTAATGGAGAAAATAAGTGGTAAATGTACCACTCTGACCTGTTCCCATTGATCAGAAGTACAATCAGCATGAACAGTAGTCCAGACTTTACGTGCCTGTATCATGATTTTGGCAAGCCTAGGCTTCTTTATTGGATGGTAGGCTCGTAATTCACTATCCAGTAACTTTCTATTTACTGTTATTCGAGAAAGACTAATGCCATCTTCTAACTTCGCTTGCAATCTTCCTGCAAGATTTTTATTTGTCCTTAATAGACATTTGTTTTATTTTCCTATCTGTTCTTGGTGTTGTTTTCCTCTTGCTACCATATTTCGCAGCCTTGGTGAATCCAAATTAAGAACGTTTTTAATATTTTTCTTAATATATTGTTACTGTTTGAGAGGAGACTACCAATTTCTTTTCAATATCTTTCTGTTCTAGTGCACTATCACTTAATAAAACTTTGATCTGTCCAAATTTTCGAGTGCTTAATTTACTGAAATTACCCTTACCTGTTCACTTTCTTTTTATCTATTACACTGCAAGGAAATCGGTTATTATTATCCACAGGCAAGAAAAAATACACACTAGTTGAATTACTGGGTCAGTAATAGCAAAAGAGAATATCTCGCACAACCTCACCCTTCTAAGTCTGAATTAGAACTGAGGCCCAAGACTAAGATTTGCCGGAGCGGGCAAAACCTAATCAGTGTTGCCTTCTTTTATTTTAACAAGTTGGCCAGAAAATAAAGCAAAACCCTCTAATATTTATTCTTCAAAAATGTACAATAGTTATTTCACACTAATATTATAAAATAACTTCATTATTGAATGATTAAATAATTTTAAGTTACCTTTTACCAGAAAAATTACTAATTTTCAAGAAATCCATAATAATTTGATTACTACTATATATATATATGTACATGTACATATATATATATATATATATATATATATATATATATATATATATATATATATATATATATACATATATATATATATAAATATATATATATATATATATACATATACATATATATATATACATATACATATATATATACATATACATATATATATACATATACATATATATACATATACATATACATATATATATATATATATATATATATATATATATATATATATATATATATATATATATATATATATATATATTTATAATACAGATTATTCAAAAAGAATGAACTGATTTCATGACGCATTGCTTCATTTTTCAAGCATCGTCATGTAATGAGTCAGTGACTATTTAAAAGAGAAGTTTTCTAAGTTTTGAATGGCTGCCACAGGGGCGCTGTAGTCGCGTTGTGTCGTTCCTTCGGCAACTTTCAGTTGTTTGTTTACCGTCGGAATGGCAAGTCCTTAGCAAAAGGCGTCCTGCGTTCTCGAGTTCGCGAAAACAAATTCGGTTGTCACGGTGCAGCGTGCTTTTCACAGGCGATTCGACATTAATCCGCCCTCTCCTAAGAACATTCGACGGTGATTTCGAAAGTTTCAAGAGAGTGGGTGTCTGTGTAAAGGAAAAGGCCCAGGGCGATCATGAGTTTCGACGGAACAAGTGGCGAGAATCTGTGCTGCGTTTAAGGGGAGCCTGAGGAATTCCACAAATCGAACTAGCCGTGAGCTTGCGATCCCTCAATCCACTATCTGGCTTGTGCTAAGAAGACATCTACATTTGAAACCACACCTACTACGCCTCGTTCAGGCACTTACCAAAGACGAAAAGAGGAAGCGAATGGGATTTTGCGATTCGATACTGGACATGATAGAAGACGAAACCTAAATTTCACATTTAATTTTTAGTGATGAAGCGACTTTTCGCTAGCGTGGGCCAGTCAATGGTCACAATGTGCGTATTTGGGGAATAGAACACTCACATAAAACATTTGAGCATGAAAGAAATTCCCCTAAAGTTAACGTCTTCTGTGCTGTGTCTCGGGACAAGGTTTATGGTCTCTTTTTCTTTAAAGGAGACACCGTTACAGAACAAACCTATCTCGATATGCTCCAAAACTGGTTCTTCACTTCACTGGAAGCATATTCGCATAACTTCATTTTTCAACAAGATGGAGCACCATCCCATTGGCACCTGATGATTTGAGTTTTTTTAAATGAAAAAGTGCCCCAGCGATGGATTGGTTGGAAGGGGACCCAAGATCTTGCTCTTTGTGCTTGGCCTGCGAGATCCTCAGGCATCACTGTGATTTTTTCTTGTCGGGATATGTAAAAGATCGCGTTTATGTTCCACCGCTACCCACTAACTTCGATGACCTTAAACATCGAATAACAACAGCGATCAACTCAGGGGATCGCGATATACTGATACGCGTCTGGGAGGAATTCTCTTATCACATTGATGTTGGCCGTGCTGCAGGTGGTGGCTACATTGAACATTTGTAAGACAGAAAATTAAAGGTGATAGTGAGTAGAATACTAGTGACTTTGCTGGAGTTTTTATTGCTTTTCCTTAATAAACTATTGCGTAATGAAATCGTTTCATTCTTTTTCAATAACTCTGTATATATATATATATACACACACACGTAAAAATGACAATTCCTGGCAACCCCGAAGTCAGCATGGGCCTGGTCTCGTTGTGAAAGGGGTCGTGGTAGGTACAAAAAGAGTCGCATTGTGAAGTTTTGCTAACAACCAGAGAGCAGAGAACCCTTCGTGGCTCAAGGGATGACACCCCCTCCACATGAGTGGAGTCTAGATATGGAAGGCCCTTAGGGGGGATTTAGGGGCAGAAGAATGAATTGAAGTGTGAGCGAGGGAAAGGGTGTCAGAGAGAGTGTTATTGTAACTCCTATGAATGTGGTGACGAACGTAGCCGTAGCTGTCTGCGCGCATACCTCAGACACCACGCAACGCCTACTTGTTGCTGCTCCCTATTTGAAATTATTAAAAATGACTATATTTTATACGCAATCAATTATAAAATACAACTTCTTACCCTGGAACAATAAATGTATACAATGTTAACAGATTTTCACAGTCCAGTTTAAAAAAAAGTACCACTCAACAATTTATTAAGGATTTGATGAACCTGGCTAGAGGTTCTGACCAAATTCTTCCCAAATTTTCAAAGATCATTGGAAAAGAAACGCCATTTAGAAGCTTTAGAAAAAGGGTGATGGCTCACAACTATATTTTTATCCCCTTGAGTATTATGTACTTGCAGCTAAGAAAAAGACGTAATAAAATTGAGATGATCAGCGTAGATAGTAACAAATGGGGGTAATTTTACACACTATAATTGTTTTCTAAAAGTGGTATGTATACCTTTGGAGATTAAACAGCCAAGTGTTCGATATCAAAATGCTACAACCCTCAAGATGACGCGAAACATTAGGAATTTTTCCTCCGATGGTCAGCCTTAGTTGAGTGTTTGCTACATTAATTTGCATCAATGCATTTCTAAATTTAAAACGAGTTAGGGCAATATTTTAATTGGGTATTAAATCGTGGCACAAGATGTTCATGGAGCATAGACCTCCGTGCCACATTGAAACATAAGAGAATCGAAATAAATGTTTATTTTTGTGTTGGTCTAACTTACTACCGAATCGTGCCATCGGATGAATGTTTCGGTTGGACCCTGTCATTTTAAGTGGACTTAGGACTACCATATTCCTAGATGGTACCCATTTATGGAACTTTAGACTGAAGGCTGAAAATCTGGATTGGTTTGATGTTGACTAGGACAAGCTTTTGATCCAAGGCCGTTCGTTGGGTATGAAATCAGCAACTCTGACCTCATAGGGAAACTACGGGGGATTAAAGTGGGATTAAACAACTTTTTGTTGGACTTAAACCCTTGCACGATTTTCCTAGAACAAATTTTGAGCAAAAAAAGAGTTTACGAATAAAGCATTAAAAAACCTGTAAAATTATTAGACCTTTCATAGCAAATATATCAATTTTGCCCAACGTTACCATATCAGAACTTGTTAATCAGTTCGTAGTGTAGGGTGTTCCTCTCAAATCGCCAGATTATAAATTTTAAGTAAACTTCTTTGAGCAGAATCTTTGCTGTCTCATTACTTCTTGCACTTATATGTGTAAGTGACAGTGCGCTCTCTTTGCATATATCGACTTTATTATGTGAAACTTCAAAAATTCAATATACATCAACGTTTCCTGGTTGAATTCGAAGAAATTCAATCATAAATTGCTGTCAACAAAGACATTTGTTCCTCCTTCCCAGCGCTACTTTTAGTGAATTAATTTACCCCATATTTATGGTTCTATTTAGATATTGTTTGCTCAAATCCCGAAGGAGGGCAGTACGAGATATTGTAATCCCTCTTCTGCGCTACAACAAATTGCTGGGATGAGACGGATGGGGAAAATGCACTCCGCAAACTCACTCAGAAGAGAACGGTGAACCTTGAAATAAATTAACACAAAAAACAAAAAGGCTCCCACGCAGATAAAGACAAATTTCTGGCTCAGGATTTTAATTTTCTTAAAACCTTTTTGTCGACTTCCTTCTACCTCGAAAAGCATTTCAAAATCAACTTGTCTTGATTGTAACAAATGAAATGAAAACCACAGTTGATGCAAAAGGTCGCAGCACCTTTGCTAGAGCTATTTACGCGAGTAGGATGATAATAAGTGATTAACATCGTCATCAACCTTTATTAGGGAGAAGATAATTATTTATAATAAACCAGGTCACTATGATAAATAGAGTAATTTTAGCTCAATTTAGTTATATCTTACAACGACTGTACAAGACAAAAATATATCGTGCAAAAGAACGATGTTAGATAAGACTGTATTTAGGGGCCAATGTTCCACTTTCTTATATCATACCTTTATTCATTCAAACTTTAATAAATAAATGTTAAATGTTACTTATCTTGCACCATTAATTTCTTGATTCCCGCGGCGAGGTAATACTAACGTTTTCTTTAAATTAAATTAGCTTCAATTTTCAATTTAGATAAACGACCACAAAGTCATAATTGTTTTCATATAATTGAATTTCACCGCGATTATTCCTAGCATAAGTAAGTTTTGCGAATTGAAAATACAACTTCGCAAATGCTTAGATACAGAAAGCTGTAGATAAAACACTTAATAGCTATTCTAAATTAACGATAACATAAGCGAGTTACATAACTGCCTCATACAAAGTTTGAAATTCGAAACTTTTTCTTCCAATATTAAAATCTTCGACGGAGACTCCAGTTTGATATTAGAATATTCTTCCACGAGCGCTGATGGTGGTGTCTCCTAAATAAGGTAAACTCGTAACGATTCAAAAAGTTTCAGTAAAATGGCGTTCCTCACACAGCAGATGTTGTTTATGAACGAACAGAGAAAATATATCTCATTGAGAAGATTTATACGAGAAATTTTACAGCAATACATTTTAGCGCGAGGGGCATATCCCCTAAAACCTGTTCTCATGTAGCTTTAAAGAAATCCGACGGCATATAGGGGTTTTCGGAATCTTGAATGCTCTCATATTTAGGGGGAATGGATGGATGAAAAGGTTGATGTACTGCGCTCTACACATTCATATTTATTTAAAAGCCCGAAGAAAAGAGGAAGGCTACCCCTTTAAGCTGTTTCTCATGTTTATGTTCGCAGATGGAATTAAAATTAGGCGATACAATGAGCCTTATTTATTGGATATAATTTATCTATATATGTATGAAGATAGTAACTATAGAATCAAACATTAAAGACAATTAAAATATGTTTACGACTTGAGGGTAAATGCAAGTCAAAGAAATTCAATGTCCCTTAAAATCCGTATATTGGGGTTGGCAGGAAATGTACACGAGGAATAAGGGAGCTAACTATCTCTTACAAAAGGCGTTATACCTTCTAAATGATATTTATCATTTAGAAGGAATAATAATTTATTTTAATTAAGAAAAAGAGAGAAATAGCGGCTACGGCAATGCAGGGAAATAAAAATGATGTAAGATCAGAAAAGACACGATTTTGGATGAAGGATGACAAAGCAAAGGTGTCACCTAAAATCATAACCCTGAATACTAAAATCTGAAAATCGCTTTATAGATTTTAGGAATGGGTTCGGACAATGACAGGAAGCAAAAAGACAGAATTTGGACATTCTTGTCAGGCTATTACTAAAGAAAATAAGGGAATAAGAAATAGACCAAAGAAAAAAGATTAGTTTTAAAATCTGAAAGGTGAGAAGGATTATAAGGAAAACGCCACTAAGGACAATACCTGGGCTAGGAGCATCATTGTAGAGCTAGAGTCGGAGCGGGAGACAGTGGAGCCGTTTTGATGCTAGATCTAACATAACATTTCAAGTGAACAAGAAAGTTCGTTCGTTTTTTGTAACCTACTGTATGTGGATAAATTAAAACAATTAAAACTATAGAATATATTCTATAAAATAGTTTTAATTTTTTACGCAGTTGTTTTCCCAACCTAAAAAAACATTATCTAGCCCCCTTAAATAAATTTCCTTTAGCTTTGAAGCAAAACTGTTGAAGTCTATTTTCGAGTGCCTCCTTATCAAAGGATCTTCTATTGTGAATCTAAATACTGGTCATCCTAATTAGTTGTGTTTCTGCAAGACATTTAACAGCAACATATCGCATATATAGTAAGTGATACACTCGATATTCTATGTTGGGAGCTAACATCATCTGTATACACTTCTGGCTTGTCTCCTTCGTATGAGCACAAATTTGTGTCTTTAAAGAATTAGATTTGCAACCAAAGATTCTTTGAAGAAAGACAAACAGATTTTTCTCTTCAAGACATAATTAGCTTTATGAAAGTCATAGATAAACTTTTGGAAAAGATCTCTGTTATGGATGAAACCTACTTTGTACAATTAATTCTATGGTTTGAATGATGTTTTAATTTATACACAAAGGTTAAAAAGGCGAACGTAATTTCCTGGACACCTGATAATATTAAGGATAAAATTGACCATGGCATATCAAAGATCATCAAAACCAGCATACCATAGACTCCGAAATCCTCCAAACAAGTTAAAAATTACATCAACCAAATTGTAGAGCTGATGGATGAACAATGTATATATTACACCCATAGGACTGCAGGGAAGCAATGGTAAAAACTACCTTCATAGGAGTGCAGGATTATCATGGTAAAAACTATATCCGTAGGACTACATGCCAACAGGAATGCCAGGGTCAAAACTACATCCTTGGACTTCAGAAGTGCTGGAATATCATAATAAAACTATATAGGTTTGGATACATGATTGCATGACTACTATTTTTAAAAACTACATCCATATGGCTACATAACTGCATGACTACCATGGTGAAAACTATATCCAAAGAACTACGATGGTAAAAACTTCGTCTATAGGACAACAGACCGTTAGGAAACGCTGGGTCTCCAATTCCTATGGACATTTATAAATAATAGCTGGTGTAATTATATTTCACTAAACATAATTTTAAATTCCTGTTATTTTCTCCATTTTAAAGTTTATGTAACAAAGTTTTACTCACTTTGACATCCTCTCTCTCCGCATTGTTTGAGAGTTAAAGGTGTTCTTTTTCAGGTTGTGGTTTTACTTTCTTTTACTTTTAAAGTAGCCTAATTAATCGGCTGAATTGGTCTTCGGCCATTATGCTGCTGAAGGCGTTTACTATATGACCGCCTTAAATAAAATAAATCCATTACTATCATCAAAAGCTTCTCTTCCAACAATTGGTTACCATTTATTCGTTGCGGAACGAGGAGGTGTAAGGGTAAGTGCAGAAGAGAAATGGCTTCCAGTTTACGAGCACCTGAATTAGTAATTTATGGTACAATGGCTAATTTTCACTTTCCCTAATTTCCCCATTTCTCTTAAGAGTTTCTCCTAACATGTAATTTAGCAAATATGCTCTCGTTGATTGTAGCTCGATTTCTTAATTCAATGCGAATAAAATTGTGATACTAATTCTTAAGTTCGTTTTGAAACAGACATTAAGGAAGGATATTGTACGCAAGCGATACGTTCTACAGTTGAAATTGAAAACCTAGTGCAACATCTCGTTCGCTGTTTAGGACATTTGGTGAAGTATACCAGGGTGAAGTTGTCAAGAAACTGGTGCCTATACGATAGGGTCTGTGAATGCTATCAGAGAGAGGCGGCAAGTATCTAAGTCATTAATAGTGTCAGTTTGAGTCGTTTAATGTCAAATACCTATCACTTATTATATTGAGTCAATCCAAAAATGATTTATGGAAATCATCAGAACTTTAAAGCATGATCACTAATAAGAGCTGTTATTCAAGATGCAATAGAAAGGTACTCGAAAATCAAAAAGATACAGTGCTTGGTTACCTGTTCATTTTCAAGATTATGTTGATGGTTTATTTTTAGTAGTGATATTAATAAAATATGAATTAGAAAAAATAATTAGAAGAAACTTAATTTAAGTAATCCTCTTTTTAGAAAAAGCGGAAAGTAATGTTGAATTTCATAGTCAAGTGCTTAGAGTCATGGTACACAAAAGTTATTAGGCTTAAATGTACAAGTCTATGGGCATATAAAAGTTTTACTGTTGTTTTAGTTCGTATAAGTCCTATTTTTGTTTTGTTGCGTTTGATACCTCATGGATGACAAGGAATTTAAACTGTAGTATATTAAAAGCAGGAATAATAAAATAAGATCCCTAGCAATTTTGCTCTTATTAAATAGGCCTCTCTCCAATGTTTGTTTAATAAAGGCGAAAACCCCCGGAATCTTCCTTTCTGTTCATATCGGTAAATTATCTAATTGATCTCACGCGATTGATGCAAGCTTCTTACCATTAACGGAAATCACATTTAACATTGATGACTTTACTAATTTCCTAAAGACAACAATGCAATCGGAGTAATGAAGAACCCTTCAGTGTGTATGTTGATTTGGGCTAGTGTTTGCAAATATCAGAGGTGGTTTAGTAAATTCAAGAAAATTGATTCTGGCCTCCCAGAGGAGCGTCATCAAGAAGCCATAAAGTTCTTGACAATGACGCGGGAAAATCCGAGTTTGAAGAGGATCAAAGCCAAAACATCGAAGACTTACCCAAGAACGAAATCTGCGTCTGTCCACGATTCAAGAGCGCAGAGGGAACATTGGAAAGCAGATTTGGATTCCTCATGAGGGATCTCCAGAAGATAAAACTTTGTGTTCAGCAACTTCGAACAGTTTTCTTTAAGTTAGGTGGAGGCAAAGGGGTGGATGGTTTATCAGGAGTAAAACCCATGCTATAACTAAAACCTGAAGAGGCGGCACGACATCCTAGCCCAGGTGCCAGTACTTGTTCAATCTCCCCACTCCAATGGTTGCAAGAATACCTGCGGCTATATACTCGTATCTTCTACTTTTTCGCTTCGGCTACCTTCACTAATTTCTCTACAGCACATAACATAATCTAACCTAGGTTAGGTTAGGTACTCTGATTTTATGAATGATGTTAATTTTTTTTTCCGCTAAATAGTAAAAATTAGGTTTTACTGTTTCTTATATTTTAGCTTTAACACGCATTTTGTTCTAATAAACTTACAAATCATTATTTTGTCAATGTAACTCCCTAACAATAAAAATGTAGTTCCAAAAAGTTGGTCGATAAAAAAAAAGGCAGATCACGTATCGAAACGAAGAAAAGTTGCTCGATCACGTATTGGAAGAAGAACGTTTTATTTAACCGTAGTAACAGACAACTTTTTCACGATGATAAAATGTTACTGTTAATGAGGCTAATTGTTTATTTTATTAATCAATTTAGGTAATTATACAGATCATCAACTCCAATGCAAAATGTTATATAGTGTATAACAAAGATATTCACTATATAGCACTTTCACTAATTAAGGCGCAGAAATTTGTAATTATGATGCTATAACGAAAAATAGATTAGCAGCCATCTTGTCATGATAGCTTGAAATGAAGCGCCAAAATAATGCTTAAGCTAGGTAGGGGTTTGGGTAGGTGAGTATTTATAGTTTTTTTTAGGCTAGGTTAATTTTTGTGGGCTCGTTTCGTTTTTTTTTATGTAAGTAAGTTGTTAGGTTTTGTGTGTTGTTTTCCCCGCCAGAACGGAACCAAATAAGAAGCCAATTTAGCGAAATGCCATGGCATAGCCTCTTTCAATTTTGGTAATTTGACACATTAAAACTAAACGAGATTGAATAACCAACTAACCATGACCTTCAACATAGTAATACAATTAGCATCATTGAGAGTAATATGTATTTCTTGAATCAGTGCCATGAAACTCTTGTTTCCCCGAAGCTTATGACTAGGCCTTGGAAAATACTACTTTAAGTAGTAATAACTGAGAAAAAATTGCTTTGCGCAGCGAATAGGTAACAACAAACGATTCAGATATAGATATAGAATAGATTGAAAGTATTTTTTAAGCGTTGGAGTTGTTCATCTGTATAATTGTGTCAATTTATGTTGGATAATTTATACAACACGAAAAATAGAAGTTTTCGGTACCTTCCTAAGGACGAGGGACACGAGGCTGCGAACGTGCAACGCATGTCAAAGGTTTCTAGGCGGTTTGAGGAAATGATTCGCAAGGCCACGTAAGTCTTCGGAGGCGACAGCGCCTTCGGGCAACTTTACGGCCAAAAGCTTTTTGATTTTTCCTCTGGAAAGCGTAGTGCCATTGCCGTTATGTTCGTCACCTCAAATATGGCAGCCATATTTTCCCGAGCTAGGTGTGAAGGGCATATTCTTACAATGGAATTGCCGTGGATTTCGGGCCAACTGGAAAGAACGGTGGATGCACGTCTTCTCCCGTCCCCTGTTAGCTATCTGTCTCCAGGAGACAATGCTGGACGCGTGCTCCTTGCTCACTTTCTCGGAGTATAACTGTTTGACGACATCCTCACCACTGGATGGGGCAGACTTGGACTTGGACATAATAAGAGATGAAATATAGGTAGAGTTAGAGAGAGAGAGAGAGAGTAAGAGAATAAAGTGGATAAAGGGTGAGTTTAAAGAATAGATGATGTGTAGGAGACAGAATAAAAAGATCCCTGGTGAAAGGGTAGCTCTGTTGTTTTAGTTTTGTATGTTTTTTGTTTGTTTTTGTTTTTTATTTAATAAACTATAATTTTTATAGTTTATTTTAATTAAATTCACATTGTTAATTTAATTAATGAGGTTCATCTTTAATGATGATTTCTGGCATTCAAGCCTTTATTTGAGATGTTGTTTTTTTTTTAATCCCGCTGGGGGTATTTGAACAAATATTATTATTTATTTTTTCCTTTTGGAATGTTAAATTGAGTTTAAAAATAAAATGTTTATTTTTAGCGTGAGTTTGAAGTGAAGTTAATTTTAACTAATAAAACTTGCGCATTACACTGGTTTGGTCTTGTCTATTGTCGATTCTGTAGTGTGTATTGGGGAGATACGTCATCGTCAGACTGTAATTTGCTGCTTCTAAATGGTCTTATTTGTCGGTCGGCTTCAATGTCTAGGTGTGTACGCGAGAATTCAGGGGTCAAGCGTGCACCAATGGCTTGCCATATCCTCTTAGCCCCTCTCGTGGAGCGCCACGTTGATTGGAGATAATCCAACCGAGTCGTGGAGCTCCCTCTGTCGTTTGTGTTCTCTTCTTCGGGTATTTGTAATAAGTAAAACAGCCTTGTTCTGGATAACTTGTAGTTTCGCAATGTGGCTATTGGCTCTCGCGTTCAACGGCACCGCGGGGTACAAGAGTCTCGAGCGAATGCACGCATTGAATATCTTGAGTTTATTTGAGCGAGTTAAGTCAATAAACCTATAAAACTCCCTCAAATCTCTTTTGCTATTCGCGACTGTTCACTCGATATGCCTCTTGTAGCCCCCTGTGATGACTTTGAGCCCCAGAACCGTCCCTTCTAGGCAGTAGGGGATTTGCTCCAATTCTACCCGTATGTCATTGAAGGTCTTGAGAAACATAGGAATTATTTTGAATTTTTGGGCATTGGTTGATATCTTCCATTTCCTCTCGTAAGAGTTGATGTTAGATATCTCCCTAGCCGTGTTTCTCGCCATAAATTCCCTGTGAACGTAAGCAGCTGTACAAATTTGCGATATATCGCCAGCGAACTGAACTTATATCGTACCTTCGGATAGAGGTTGTGGTAGGTCACGTGTATATATGTTGTATAGAAGGAGACTGAGACAGCCCCCTTGTGGGACCCCCTGATTCGAACTCGGAACCGGGGCCTTTGTATCCTCCGATGTGTATATATACTCTCCTACTCTCCTCTCCATTATGTATTCGCTAAGAATCCTCTCAAGAATGGGGTCGAGACCTATTTGAAGGATCTTGAATTGTAGGCCTCTCTTCCAAACCTTATCAAAAGCTTTCTTGACATCTCGGAGCATCAGGTTGGCATGCCTTTTGTCTGCCTTGATCTTCGCGAGCTTTGTCGTGATAATGGCTAGAGCCGTATCAGTCCCTCTTTCCTTCTGAAGCCGTGTTGTTGCCGTGTTATGCAAGTTGGCTTCTTCCAGGAAAGAGTTGACTCTGTTGGCTAATATATTCTCGAAGACTTTGAAAGCGAATTCTAAGAGAGATATCGGCCGAAAGCTGGCATGGCAGTCCGGGGGCTTTCCCGATTTGGGAATGAAGATCATCTTGGCCACCTTCCACTGGTGGGCACCGTAAGATGCGCGGCGATTTGCCATCCTGACCGATGTGCTGACGGGATCCAGCGCTCCGTCAGGCCCTAGCTTAGCCTCTCTTCCTTCCGTTAGATAGCCTGTATTTCTCCCCTACCTCGCCGCTTTTCATACAACCTCTCCCACAACTTTCTCTGGTCAGCCTCTAATTTCACTGAGTAGATGCTGACCTTCTTCTCAAGCCAACCGTCCCGGATCGGGCTGAGGGGGGAGGGGACAATGTTCCCTAACCCCTGAGCTCCGGTTCGGGATGTTTTTTTTTCAACAACCTGCTTCATTCCCACCCATACCTTTTTCACATCCCTTTTCCTCTCCTCTTCACAATCTATCGTTTTACGCCGTGTTCAAGGTGAAGCCACCATTCCGATGGACTGCCAAGCCACCAGGCGGGAGAGGTGAACGGAAATGGCAGTGCCTTGCTCTGCCAGGCCTTTAAGCACCTCTTGCAGTGCGAACAACTGCAAGAGGTGATGAACGATTGCATCCCGTGAAATATAGAGGGTCACCATGCCTAATGATAAGAAACAAAAAAAATCTCCCCTTAATTCTCACTATGTCACCAACGGAGCCACCCTCGGGCAGCTCCACCGAAAAACTGGAGGTTCCTCCCCCTGTGCTTGCTCAGGGGACCCACCATATCACTCTAACCGGAGAGGAGGCTTATTCCTCTCCTTTTCTTACGGGTGTAGGGGACTCCCCTCACCCCCTTTTCTGGAGGTGCTTTCGGGTACCACCCTTTTTCCAGCGGCAGTCCTCTCTGTTCTTTCCAAGGGGACTGCCAAGAAAGCCAGCAGGCAGCCCTTAGCCAGCCGCTCCACATCAAAGCGGCTCGGTAGGGCAAACGCCCTTAGGGGGGAGAAGGAAGCCAGGCCCCTTCGGTCGCTTCCCTCAAAAGACCTGCTGGCAAGAATATTGAACCTTGCCGGGGTCAAGACCCATGCCTCCCTACACAAGACTAGTGACGATACTGCCAACGGGACCTGCGATGTCTTGGGCGGGGGGTGGCCAACTAGAGGCCCCCCCTGAGATAGACATGGTCCTTGAGGAAACCCAGCCTCAGATGGTAGGGCCTTCCATGGGGGGGAATCCGGGCTCGGTGCCAAGCACCGAACCCGAATCCGCCCCTATGCAAGGTCCTCCTCAAACGGCTGTGGTTTCCGAAGCAGTACAAGGAGGGGAGGGATCTCCTCCGACCAGTGCCCCCACGACTACCAGGACCTTCTCCATTTCAGAGAATGACCTGGCCGAGGCCGGTCAATCTGGCCTAGGGGCTCCTTCCGGCGGAGGTGAGAAGCGGGTTCATTCCCCGCCCTCCTCTCCAAAAAAGAAAAAGAAAAAGACTAAAAAGACAAAAAAGACTCGGGGCTCCTCTCCAACCGTGGGGGCTACGGGGACGGATGGATCTGCTGCCACTTTGGCAAGCCACCAAGACAAGATCTGCACATCCTGCCCCTCTGCCCCCCGGTTGCGGAGCCCCTGACTAAGAGGAAAAGTGCACAGGGCGGAGCCTCGATGACATCAGGGCCGCTGATTCAGAAGTTACCTGGCGTTTTCAAGCCCACTGGCTTCAAACGCTTCCTCGTCATTAGCTCCACTGATGGCACCATGTTGGCCAAGGGCAACATGATCCATCAGAGGAGAGGATTAGCAAGTGCAATTGGTAGAGAGCCGAAGGTGACCCGTTTCTCGGACGGGAGCCTTCTGGCGATTGCGGCGAATCCCGCCAAGGCGGCCAAGATAAGTGCTCTTCGGACACTTCATGGCACCCCAATGAGTGTGACGCCGCACTCTACCATGAACTTTGTTAAAGGAGTAGTTTATGCGAGGGAACTCATTGACTACTCCATTGAGGACATCACCCTAGAGCTGGCTGACCATGGGGCGTTCAAGGTCGAACGTGTGATGAGAAAACAGGGAGGGGCCTCGAGACCCACCCCTACACTCTTCGTCACGTTCGACTGTGACAAGCTCCCTGAGTCGGTGCGTGCCGGTTGGTACCACTACCGCGTGAAGGCATTTGTAACACTGCCGCGGCGGTGCTATTATTGTCACCGCTTTGGCCATACGAATAGTTCTTGTAGACGTGCAAAGTCGGGGTCACCCAAAGTTTGTGTAAATTGCTCCAAAGCCGCACACGATAAGTGAAAATCATGTGTGGCCAAGTGTGTCAATTGCGGAGAGCCGCACCCCGCTTCTTCAAAGCAATGTGGTTCATATCTCATTGAGAAAGAAATCCTGGCCGTTTAGGCCCAGGCTCGACTTTCATTCCGCGAGGCTAAGGACTTGGTCCTGGCGCGCCCGGCTCTGCCTGTGACGTCATATGCATCAATAGTTAGAAAGGCACCCTCTGCTTCTGGACCATCCAGGCCAAGGAGCACGGTTGTTTCCGCGCCCATTCGAAGCCCTTCTTCTGGCTCTACTCAACCCGGGCGCTCCCCTTGTAAAGCTGGCGGCAAAAAGGGTTCACACCCAGCCCCGGCTAAAACCAGGGCTCCCCCCTCTTCCCCAGCGTGACCGTTTCCCGTAAGGCGTAACGGCCACGCGCCTCCACCGATTCGTTAGACTTACAGGAGGCAACACTCTTGAAGATGGTCGCTAGGCCATCTTCCGGGGTTCCTAACGCTGTCCTTTGAAAGGAGGACAGCAACAAAGGAGCTTCGGCTCCTTTGCCCACGCCCCGAGGTGGAGCGAGTGGCTCGGAGACGGTGGTTCCTCGAGAAGAGGGCCCTCCGCCTCCGTAGCCGCAACGCCCGCCTAAGGTTTCGAGGTGGAGGAAGGAAAAGACTCGCATGGCGAGCCCAACATCCCCCAATAAGTCCTCGAAGGCAACAGCGCACTCAGCGCTTTGTCCGACCAACAGCGCCCGGGGTTCTGCCCCCGGGAATCGTCCGGCTATTCCCCTGAGGGTCTTCAGTTTGAGGAGGGCCCCCGCGATACCTCCGAGCTAGGTCTGGAGGGCACATTCATTCAATGGAATTGCCGTCGACTCCGGGCCAACTGGGAGGAGCTGCGGAGGCTCGTCTCGTCCCGTTCCCAGTTAGCTATCATTTTGCAAGAGACCATGCTAGGCGCGTGCTCCCTGCCCGCCTTCCCGGGGTATAAGGGTCTTGCGACCCCACTACCGCGGGATGGCCGGGCTGGGGGATGCGCGGTTTACACCCAGCATGATGTCTCCGTTCTTCCTTTCTCTTTAGATACCTCCTTTCAGGCAGTGGCTGTGCAGCTGCACCTTGATAGGAGTTATACTATCATTTCTGCGTACATTCCACCGTCAGCTGACTTCAACGTGGGGGACTTCTGCCGCGTCGTGGCACGGTTGCCGAGGCCCTATCTCTTGCTTGGAGATCTGAACGGCAGGCATCCTCTCTGGGGAGATTACTCCATAAATCCCAGGGGACAAGTCCTTGCCGGTCTAATCGAAGAGCTTGAGATGGCTGTCCTAAACGTGGATGATTTTACGCAGCACTGTCCGAGAACCGCTTCATTTTCTTGCCTTGACCTATCTTTGTGCTCTTCGGATGCACAGCCTGATTTTGATTGGGGGTGGTCGATGATCTCCATGGTAGTGATTACTTTCCCATTCAAATATCATTTTCAGGGCAACTTCCGCCTGAGAGCTCACCTCAGTGGTGCTTGGCGCGGGCGCGGTGGCCTGCATTTCAGGAAATGACTGAATTTTCTATCTCAGTCGAGGAGTTTAGGTGGGTAGATGAGGCCGTTGAGTTTTTCTCCGGCAACCTCATCGCCGTGGGCCTGACTAGTATTTCTAAGACGTCTGGCCGTTTTGCACGCTGACCACTCCCATGGTGGTCGGCCGAGTGTGAGACCGCCCTCAAACAGAAGCATTATGCCTACATACGCTATAAGCGCTGCCCGAACGATTTCACTGTCGCTGAATTTCGTCGGGCTAGGGCTAGGTTCCGGTATATTTCGAAGCACGCCCGCCGCTCTTCTTGGCAGGCATACGTGTCTTCACTTAACGTGAAGACTCCTTTAGCTGAGGTGTGAAAGCGAGTCAAAAGGATTCGGGGCAAGTTCTCGCAGGACCCCCCTCCCGTTCTCCAGGAGAATGGGACCGCAATCTTGGACCCCGCCTCCGTGGCGGTATCTTTAGCGACCGCTTTTTCCGCATTCTTTAGCCGGGATGCTGCTCCGCCAGCATTCAATGCACGTCGTGATGTCGCGGACTGCCGCCGGCTGGACTTTACCTCCAAAGGTGGAGAACACTTCAACGAAAGGTTTACTGTGAGTGAGTTGCGCTTCGCTCTCGCTTCGTGCGCGGACAACGCCCATAGTCCGGACGATGTTCAGTACGCCATGATTTGACACCTGGGTGAGCGAGGAATAGCCTTTCTGTTAGGTTTGTTCAACAGGATCTGGGTGGAGGGTCTTCTCCCAGACTACTTTCACAAACCGGGGAGAGATCACTCTACTCCGACTGGTTTCCGCCCAATCTCTCTAACCTCTTGCGTGTGCAAGTTGATGGAAAAATTGGTAAATGTTAGATTAGCCTTTTTCCTGGGCTGCGAAGGCCATCTGTCTTCTGCACAGTGTAGTTTCCGCAAAGTCCATTTCACGTCGTATGCTCTGCTCCGACTCGAAAATGCCGTCAGCGAGGCTTTCCTTCGTAGACAGCACTACGCCACGGTGTTTTTCGATTGGAGGAAGCCTATGATACCGCATGGCGATTCGGTATCATGGAGACTCTCCACACGATGGGGACAAGGAGACGCCTCCCAATGTTTATATCTGAATTTTTGCGAGATCGTCGATTCCGCGTACGGGTGGGGGGAGCCCTCTCCGGTCCAAAGGATCAGGAAGAGGGTGTCTCGCAGGGAAGTGTCCTCAGTGTCACACTCTTTGCCCTGAGCATCAACGGCATTACCTCAGTGTTGCCAAAAGATGTTCTCGCTACGCTCTACGTGGACGACCTTTCGATCTCTTTTGGCGCGGCCCAGATGCCAACTCTGGAGCGTCGACTCCAACAGGCTTTGAACATCGTCTCTCTCTATGCCGAAGCGCACAGGTTTCGGTTTTCTTTAGCCATAACTGAGGTTATGCACTTCTGCTGCCATCCACGGCTTCACCCCGACTCAGATTTGTTTCTTAATGGGGTGCGCCTGGATGTGGTGGAATCGCACCGTTTCATCGGTCTTGTATTCGACCAACGCCTCACCTGGGAGGCTTATATTCGCAGCCTTAGGGTCTGTTAGACCCGCGCCTTGGACATTCTCCGTTCCGTGACGTTCAGCGCTTGAGGCGCTGATAGGGCTACTGCCCTACTTTTTTATCAATCCTTTGTTCGTTCGAAGCTCGACTACGGATGCGAGTTTTATTCATCCGCAGCCTAGCGTTTATTGCGGAAGGTGAATTCGATCCACCACCCCCCCGGCTTTCGCCTTGCGCCTGAGGCCTTCCGCACTTCCCCCATTAAGAGCCTGTTGGTCGATGCTGGGGAGATGCCACTCGCTCTGCGCCGCGTGCAGTGCATCACTCGACTGTACGCGCAAGCCCGGTGCCTCCCTCAGTCACCAACAGCTCTCACTGCATCCGCAGCTGATCTCGATGGTGCCTATACCACCGAAAGACGCCAGTCATACCCTAAGCCCTTTGGGTTTATGGCCAGGAAACTCCTTCGAGAGGTAGATATAGCTCTCGGGCCGGTGGCGCCCCTGGTTCTGCCCAGGACGCCACCCTGGAGGGTACCACATTTGGCTATTTGTCGCCACGCCTCTACTTCCAAAGCTTGTACGGCGCCGTGAGTATTGCGTTCGACCTTTCTGGAACTCACCTCGTGTCACGCTGCAACCGTGACAGTGTGTACGGATGGCTCCAAGTCCCAAGAGGCGGTCGGCTTCCATGCTGTATCCCCTCTGTTTGAAGTCAGCGGGGCTCTGCCAAGCACTGCGTCTGTCTTCACGGCCGAGCTGGTGGCAATACACCACTAGGTACGGAAGATTACGTGACGTGCCTGGTTCGGAGACCGTATTGTGATCTATAGGACTCACAAAGCGCCCTGAGTGCTCTTGAGGCATTGGAATCTGCGCATCCCCTGGTTCGCGATATCCGTGACGCCACGGTTTTGGCGAGCCGGGCAAATGTCGAGATTATCTTCTGCTGGGTTCCTGGACATGTAGGAATTGCGGGGAATGATGTCCCCGATAAGGCACCAAAGAGTCCACGAGGACTCTGCGACCGAACCAGCGTTTTGCTCTTCTTCACACCGACTACATGGCAGGAATACGGGAAGCTATTCGGACTGCTTGGCAAAGAAGATGGGAGACGGTCGAAGGGAACTTAAAGTTGCGTACCATTGCGCCGCGACTGTTCCCATGGACCTATCCCCCAATGCCGCGACGGCTTCAGGTCTCTTTCTGTCGTCTCCGAATCGGACACACTCGTGTGACGCATCGCTCGCCTGTGACCTATTGCGACGACTGCGTCGTTCCCCAGACTGTTCGGCAGATTCTTGTCGAATGTCCCAGTCTGAGTGATCTTCGCGCACGTTACCTGTCCCGGTAGCGGGATGGGCAAGGTCGCTACCGCCTGTCCCTTGTACTCGGGATGAGTGCGTGCACCATGACTGGTGGACTTGTTGACTTTTGGGGGGAGGCCGGCCTTCTCCCTTGTATTTAACTTGTTTTTTTTTGTTATTGTTGTTTGTTTTGTTTTTTTGTAGGTCGCAGGCTCCTGCGCCGGGGGGAGGGGGACCTCCATCCGACGCCCGAGCTTGCTTCCTGATTGTTATCCCCTTTTTATTGTTGTTTCTGTCAATTTTTTTTTTATTTTAAAGTAGCCTAGAACTGGGCTGTTTGTTTGCTGTGACTTATGCCCAAGTGGGCAGTCGCCAAATAGCCCCTTGAAAAAAAAAATAATCCACTGGTCGGGAAAGTAACCCGTGTTCAGAGCGGCATTCATGATGTTAAGAAGCCCACTCAGAACATTAGGCGATGCCTTGATGAAATTCTCCCTGGTCAGCCCCGTGGTACCCGGTGCTCTTTGACGAAAGGAGTATAGTGCAACAGAGGGCTCTTAGGCAGTTATTTTACTCCCATAGCCCTCCATCACTCTTTCCTGCGACAAACAATGACGAAGAGAGGTTTTGTGTATTTGTGTGTTTAGTTGTTCAATTACGTCAGTCTCAAATTCGAGGTCGTAGTTGTCATTTTCTTCTGGGGTAATTGAGGACCAGAAAATCCTAAAAGTTTCCTCAATCTCTTCAGGCTCGTCGATTTCTAAACCGTCATTTATAAGTGTTATTCTTTTGGGGGGAGCTCTTCCTTTTAACCGTTTAACGTTTTGCCAGAAAGTATGTGAGTCTCTTTCAATGTCAAGTCTTTCTATTAGTCTGTCCCATGTGAGTATCTGTTGGTCCGTAATTAGTGTCTGGAGTTAGTCTTTAATCTCTCTTAGTCTTCTGTGGGCATTGTGGTTGGGGGCCTGTCAGCGCTACTACATTGGACAGGTCCTTATATTCCTGGGCCAGGGCTTTCATGGGAGGGGTCCAATGGGAAGCTGGAAGGGTTTTATACTTAATTTGAGGAACACTATTTTCATCGGCTTTAATTAGGAGGTCAGTGATTTTATCCAGCTCTTTATTTATCTCTTCTAAATTAGCGTCGAGTTAAGGGTCAGGGATATAATTTAGAAGATAGTTTCAGTAGCTTTCCCAGTTCGCTTACTTGTAGCTTTTGCGTTCTGGGATTGCAATTTGAATGGGATTCACACTAATGGTAATTTTAATAGCCTGGTGGTCACTCGGAATTATGGGGCCCGGTTCAATGTAGTAGTTATATGGAAACCTGATACTGGATAAAACAATATCAGGTTTCGTTGCTGTATTTCCCATAATATATGTCGGGAATTCCGGTCCAATTCTTTTCACGTATTGTCTGTCATTAAGACTTTGATGTTTCTGCCTGCATTGTTGTAGGAGGTATACCCTGCCGCTGCACGCCTTGCATTCAGATCTCCAGCAAAGATTACTTTTTTCTTATGGCTGAAGATCTGTAGAAGGTTGTGCATGGGTACATAGCCGCGTCTTGGGGGTTGATACCCCGTGGCCACGACCAGTCCCCCCAGGGTAGTACCTACCTTAATGGCAAGTTAAGATTCATCTAAGTCAGGTAGTTTTTTATATTTTAGTCCTTTTTTGACGGCTATTGCGCAGCCGTCATACCGTTTTTAGCTATGATTTTTACTAATGACGTCGTATTGAAATATTTTAATCTCTTTATGCGCGGTCATTCCGTGTTCGTTAATAAGTATTATGTCAGGGTCATTTTGTCGCAGAATATTGCCATAGATGGAACTTTTTCCGTCCCATCCATCGACATTCATCTGCACTATCGTTACTCTATTGGTCATTTTGTGTAATGTTTGGGTCTTTTTATGTGTGGGATTAAAGTGACGCTTATTCGCGATCCACTTTAGCCCCATGTGGTGTACTGGGCGGGGTGCGCTCCCTGCCGTTTCGTTTATTTTTGTATTCGGTGTCCGTTATTGTGTGAAAGCAGTCGGTGGTCAATTTTACCATACTTCGTGAGAGAGCTTCCTCAACTTGCCGTTCCGGAACCTCATCAGAGCATTCCCACTTGTATCTTCCGGTCCTAAGACCCTAAGATACTTCGTGGGAATCGATTTCAGTTGAAAAGGGAGCCGATTCGGGGGCATATAATTTAAGATTGAATCCTCTCGAATGATATTTAAGTTGGGTCTCTCTGCCTTGAGATGAGGAGGTTGACCTGGGACCACGTGTTTTTGAAAGTTTTCTCGACCTTGGAGACGTGGTCTCTTTTGGTCGCACTGCTTCCCTGTTTGGTGTCTTGGTGTGGGTTTTGGATGTATTCGTGTTAATTTTTGGGGGTGTAAGCGGCGCTGGTTTTTCTGTTTGGGAAGTTTGTTTATTTTTGTTTAGACGTGGATCGTGTGTGGTGGCTGTGTTTTGGGGTGTGGGTACCTTTTGGCACGGTTCCGGGCATTGAGGGGCTACGCTTAAACGCATAACCTCCTCTGAAGGAGGGTTGTCGGGGAACCACATCTCCCGTTACGCCGTTTTTTACGAGCATACGGTTGACCTCGGTTGCAAAAGTTCCAGGGCGAGTGATGTTAGCTATGTGTGCATAATAAATGCAGCACATAATTTTGGTGAAGTGTTCGTTTTCGATGTGGAGAAAAGTTTTCTGGTTGTTTGTCTTGGGAATCGCGGCTTTGGCAACTTTTGCATAGGTCGAATTAACCTTCTTTTCCTCCGTCTCGCGTCGTTGCTGGATTTGTTTCTGGATTTCTGTCTTCCTGATCGGGCATGCCATGGACATAGTCCGGTGGGGGCTTTGCAGTTTAGACACTTTGGGGAGGTTCTCTTGCAGTCGCGCCAAAAATGGTTGCGACTGGCACAGACTGAACACAGTGTAAGGTCTTTATTTTCAGGGCAGCTTGAGGTGGTGTGTTTGCCGTACTTGTAGCACCGAAAGCACATTTGCAAGTTAACAAACTCCTCCCTTTTATTCTGCTCTGGGCAGACTCTTACACTAAATAGAAGCAATTTAAGATCCTTAGCCTTTTGCGCCATCGCCGTATCCTCGAACACAACCTTGAATACGTGCGTGTACGTTTTAAATTTAATTATCTCTGCAACTTTTGCCCAAGGGTGGTTCCTTTCAACTTCGTTTTTAATATCTTCGGCCGAGTGGCTCCCGACCCAAGAGTCGAGGAACCTGCAGATGAAACTACGGTGCGTTTTGATTTGAGGGGGTGTGGAGGGTTTCAGGTTCACAGTCTTTAGGCATTCAACTGCTTTGCTTGAGGTCAAGGCTTCACAATCGGCCTGCCTCGCACAAATAGCAGAGTATCCATTTTGTATGTCAATGAGTCGTACCAAGGCAATCTTTAAGTTCTTGTATATTTGTTCAAATACACTTCCACGGTCCGGTTTCGGGCCCTCCGAGAGGACCCAAGGAGTGATTCAAAGAGTCTCTTTCATTTTTAGACATCCTACCGCACACAGGATGGTTACAAATCATAAATAGCACTTGTGTAAAAATGTGGTAGGAGAGAGAGAAAGAAGGGGAGATCCAAGGGTAAATGTCCAAGTACAAAAAATAACCACTTTACCTTAAAAAACTTCCACGAACGAGTGAAGATTCGTTCCGTAGTCTTCCTCAACGAAGAAGGCCAGTGGTCCACTTCCCAATGATCGAGCTATCACAATCAAGACGAGTCACTCTGTTCACTATTCTCGCTAAAAATTCGCTTTATAAAAATTGGCTGTCAAAGCGGGAGTCAAACTTGCTAAGGCAACCTGAGCAGTTGGATGGGGCAGAACAGGAGGATGCGCGCTTTTTATATGGCATGATGTCACCTTTCTTATAATCGCTTTGAATACCTCAACCGGTTTCACCCAATTTCTCTGACTTTCTGTATGTGCAAGTTAATTGAAAAATTGACCACCTATCTTCTCCACAGTGTGGCTTCCGCAAGTTTCCCTCCAAGTCATACGCTGCTCATACTGGAAAATGCTATCTAAGAGGCTTTCCTTCGTTCAAAGCAATACGCCACTTTGTTTTTCTATCTAGAGAAGGGCTATGCTCCTGCCAGGCGATAAGGTATTAAGGAGTTCCCCCACACAGAATTTTAGCAAGAAGACGATACGCAATTTTCATATCTGAGTTCCTACAAGATCGTCAATTCCGCGGACTGTTGGAGAGTAACCCTATTAGCCCCGTTTTGCCAGAAATGGGGCTGCTCGCAGGGATGTGTCCTCAGTGTCACACTCTTAGCCTTGAGTATCAACAATGTCACTTCGGTGCTTCCGGAAGGTGTTCTCAATAGACTTTAGTAGATGATCTTTCCAAATCATTTGGTGATGCCCAGATTTAACCCCTGGAACGTCGATACCAAAAAACAGAACCGCATCACTCTAGGGCACAGGTTTCGGTTTTCCTTGGCTAAAACTAAAGTAGTGTACTTATGCTACAACCCAAAGTTCCACCAAGTGGCTTGCCTGGAAGGTGTTGATTTACACCCTGTTCTTTGTCTTACTTTCGAACGGCTCTTCTCTTTGGAGGCCCATATTAAGAGCCGTGGATTCTGTTGTGTCAGTGCAAAGATCATTTTTCGTTCCGTGACGTTCAGAATTTAGGGTGTTGATAGGGTTACTGCCTTTCGTTTATAGTAACCAGTGTTTTCGCTCTTTCCCTATTGAGAGCCTTCTTATCGATGCATGGGAGTTGCCATTTGCTATGTGTCGGACAAAGTACATTATACGGCTCTCATTTCATCCGCGGTCGATCTTAACGGTCACTACGCCACCGAAAGACTATAGACTTACCTTAGGTCTTTTGAGTTTAGAAAACTCTTTTGAGAGTTCAATGAAGCTCTATGTTGGTGGTACATCTGTTAATGAGTATGACGCTACCAGTGAAAGTATCATCTTTGACTATTTATCGCAAAGCCTTTGCTAGCAAGACTCCAAGGCATAGGGAGTATTGCGTTCGATCTTTTTGGAGCACACTTTGTGTCATGCTGAATCCATGCCAGTGCAGAGAGATATCTTAGATATAGTCGGTTCTCACACCGTCTCATGTCTATTTGAAGTCAGCGGGTTTCTACTAGACGCTCATCGTCATCACGGTCGAGCTTGTTGCAATACACCACTTGGTACGAGAGATAACGCGTCGTGCCCGGTTTGGAGACATGATTTTGATCTTTAGCGACTCACAAAGTGCCCTGAGTGCTCTCGGGAAATTGGAATCTCTGCTCCGTCTGGTTTGTGGTGTCCGTGCCGTTACAGTTGCCATATGCCATTTGAATGTCGAGATTATCCTTTGCTGGCTTCCTTAAAATGTGGGGATGTGGGGAATGGACGCATCTATGAGGGCACCAAAGTGTCCGCGAAGCCTGAACCACCATACCAGTGTTTTGCTCTTCTTCAAACTGACTACATGGCAGGAATCAGGTCAGCCTTCCAGTCTGCATGGTGAAAAAGATGGGAGACTGCCGGTGAGAATCTTAACTTTCATGGCATCGCGACGCGACTCTTCCCTTCGCCCCCTTTCTCCAATGCGACGAGGGCTTCAGGTCGCTTTATGTCTTTTTCGAATTGGTCACACTCTAGGGTTGCACAACCATTTGAATAAGCACTACCATGCACTTTATTTCGAAGAATGCGCTGTCTCCCAGACTCTTCGACAAATTCTTGTTGAATGTCCAAGTCTGGGCAAACTTCGCGCATTTTGCCTGTATCGGTACTGTGATGAGCGAGATTGCTACCGTTTAGTCCCTTGTACTCTGGACGAGTTCATCCATGTAGACTTATAAACCATTTGACTTTATGGTGAGGCAGGTTTTCTCCATTTTATTTTACTTTTTTTATTGTTTCTCGCATGCTCCTGTGCAGGGGGGGTGCGGGTTTTTTTGTTGTTTTTTTACTTTGCTTTTGTGTTTTTTGTTATGAGTTTTTATTATTTTTTAAATCTAGCCTAGCATTAGACTTAAGGCCATTACTGTGACCCATGTCCTTGTAGGCAGTCGACAGATAGGCGAAATAAATGTTCCACGCCTCTGCTCCCAAACTTCTAAAGCAACTGGAGCATTGTTTTCTACCATTTAATTCTACTTTCTGTCACGCAGGAACCATATTGGTTTTCATGGATGGCTCATACTACGATGTAGAGATCGGCTTCCACGCAATATCCTCTCTGTTTTAATTCAGTGCAGTGCTACCTGGCGCTGCATCTATCTTCACGGGTGAGCTGGTTGCTTAACATCACTTTGTACTGGAGATGAAGCTTTATTTCCAGTTTAGAGATCGGATAGTGATCTATAGAGACTTACAAAGCGGAATGATTGATCTCGGGCCATTAAACTCATCGCACCCAGTGGTTCTCAGTATTTGTGACGCCAAGTTTGCTGCGGCTATGGCTGATTTGGAGATTGTCTTTTGCTGGGTTCATGTACATGTGCAGATTGCAGGGAATGATCGCGCAGATGCATGCGCTATTGAGTCCGTGAGTACTCTGAGAGTAGAACAACGTTTCGCTCTTCCTCACAATGGCATAAATCAGGCCAGCCCTCCTCGAGGTCCTTGGCAAATAAGATAGGAGAGGGTCGATGGCAACAAAGTTGCGTGCCATTATTCTGTCGCTGTTCTTTTGGACTTACCTCTCAATGTCTCAACCGCTTCATGTCGTTTTCTGTCGTCTTCGAATTGGGTATATTTGCGGGAGACACCAGGATTTAATGTAGTGACCCCTTTCCCTGTACCTTACTCTGCTTCTTCAGAATGGACGGCACATTATTTATGAGTAGCCCAGCGTGTCGGATCTTCGCGCACGCTACCTGTCCTGGTACCTCTCCAGCTGCCATTCGTCTCTGGCTTATTAGACATTTTGGAGGAAGTAAAATTTATTTCGTGGGACTTGCCCTGTTTTGTGTTCTTTATTTGCGTTTATGATTTTAATTTTGTTTTATATATTTTGTAATGAGCTGAAATAATAGCCTGCATTAGTTTACGGTAACTATGCCCCGGAGGCAATCGCCAGGGGAGAGCCTCTTTACAACATAAAGTCCACAATTACCCAGGATGTGCGGGTTCCTGCAGCTACAGAGAAAACATCACATAATGGGATTTAACTTGGATGAGCGGCTTGGTGTTAAAGATGGCATAAAGTGGAGCTAAAATGTGTAAAGGAAGTTTTAATAGCATTGATGCGTGCTAACTCTACTTTCTAGCAAGGCAATTAACTTCGGTCTGTACATAAACTCTGAAAGCCAACTTTGACGCATCTTAGGTCCTTGCGGCATTGGTTCATACAGACCTTTCTTAGTTGATGAGAGATGCCATAATAGACATAATTATCCCATTCAAATTCTTATAGCAGGCTCCAAGTTCAACTCCAACTATGGTTCCAGCTCCGGCCCCCGCCCCGACCCCGGCCTTGGCTTCTACTCTGGAACTAGCATCAACTCAAACTCCAGCTCCACTTTCACCGATAACAAACACTTAATAATTGATGACTAAATACTGTTGAATTCTATTAAAAAAAATTCTTCTAAATTGGAATTTTTAATATTTAAATCACGAAGTAATTAATTATTTGACCCGTATTTGGATGAAGAGGAAAAAGAACTATTCGAATTAAAATTTTAATCTAATGAAACAAAAATAAAGATCCGTACGGGAATCGCTGGTTCGCTCAACGACACCTTAGCCAGTCTTATTTGGGAGAGGGAACTTGTCGGGAGGTATTTTGTTTTTTAGACTTCAACCAGCGACCAGGGACGAACCATTCGTCGAACCATCATCACCCTGCGGTGAAAAGGACTTGCTCCACTTCAGGGATATGTGGATTCCTTGAAACAGAGGAGAAAATTGTGTGTGTTGTGTAGTGAAGACCACGCAGGAAAGACAGCGGTGCTTTGATTGGCTCTGTTTGTGATATCTCAGTAATTTTTACCTACCTACGATATATCCGCGGAGTTAAGCACGAAGCATCCAGCAATCGAGTTGTCCAGTCGAGCCTAGAACTGAGGCTGAGAGCCGGGGATTCCTTGATGCTGCCCTTCTTTTGGTAGACAGCTTTAACAAACCTTGACGTTTTCACGGCCTTCAGTGTGTTTGCCTTCTGTTAGTTTAGCGACTCGGTGTATCTGTACCTGCGCCTCGCCTTAGGAGAAGCAGGCACGCGGGAGGTGGGAGGACTCTGGTTTTACCCAGGCCGGAGTATGAACTCGGGGATACGCCAGTTATACCAGATAAGCACCAACAATGAGTAGAAAACGCAAAAGGGTTGTGAATGGGCGTGGAAGCTACCATACTAGTACGGCTGGAGTGGCCAAGAGCAGAGGGTGTTTTGTTAAGCCGAGAGGTGTATGATTTCCTCGGCCACAGATGGCGCAACCGTATTAAATCCTTCGACACTCGAAATGAGATTCGTTTTGCAGCCTGAACGGCCAGGACCTCTTTACCCAAAAGATAAGAGTTAAATTGTCTCTAGGTATAAGGATGATGCTGTACAGATTCCTTACACTTGACTGTACACAATATAGTCGTCAGGTATGTCCTTGAAGCAATTAGAACCAACTTCGAGTAGACCCGACTTTGTACGCCTACATGAACGATTGGTGTGGTTAAAGTAGGGCCAAGAGTAACCCTTCCGCTGCAATGGGACGAAAGCCTTGACGCTGTAGCGGTAGCTCCGGCCACGCATCTCAGAAGCATGTAACGATCGGACGTAATGAAGAGTGTATTCGTGGGTCTCTAACAATCCTGTTATGTCATCACACGTTTGACTTTGACTGCTCCTTGGTCGATCGGCTCGTCAGTGATGTCTTTTAAGGAGGGACTAAAAGTGCATATTGGACATGTTATGTTGCGGGAGTTTCAGAATAACAAAAATGCTTCAGAAACAGCAAATAAAATTTGTAGTGTTTATATCTAAAGTGCCATTACTGATAGCCAAGCACAAAATTGGTTTTCGAAGTTTCGTTCTGGGGATCAATAATTGACAAATGAACTAAGACCAGGACGATCATCAGAATTCGATGGAGTTGTTTTAAGAGAACTGATGGAATGCAAACTTATACTGTTAAAAGCTAAAACGTGTGCGTGAAAATATTTTAAGAAAACGCCCTTTACTCGTCAACAAGAGACACGTTGTGCTTTTTCGTGATAACGCAATACAGCAAGAAGCACGCAGGAAAAAATATTGGACTTAAGGTGTTCTGTTCTACCCAAACCACCACATTCACCATGTTTTTTGTTCACTAAAAATACTCTGAATAGTAAAAATATTTCTGAAGAAGACAAATGTTCGTGGACAACTTCTTGATCTCAAAACTGGCTGAATTTTACATTAAAGGAATCAACAAGCCACCTACTAAATCTACTAAATAGCAAGAGGTGACTGACGAAAATAGAGAATATACTATTAATTGAAATTATTTAATTGTTCTGCTATTCCTAAATAAATATATTCCACAAAAACTAAAATTTTAAATTACTTGTGCCTCAACCTGATATATATATATATATATATATATATATATATATATATATATATATATATATATATATATATATATATATATATAACTTAAATCACATGACACGTGATATAATGGATGCATTTAAAGGCCCAAATAAATGAAAATTGGCATTACGACACTACGATAAATAGTCGACGATCTTATGCAGTCAGAACGCTGGAACTCGTCGCGGAAATCTAAAAATACATCAACAATTTTCCTAAAAAGTCGATGCTTGGCATTAAAAGGAAGAAAAGTGTGAATTAAAAGCTCATCAGGTTAATGGTAGATGAAGATATTCCTTACTTTTCATACAAAGGGAGGAAGGGACAATTTCTATCCAAGGCGATGCAGGAAAAGCGACAGAAGCACATCAAAAGCTGATCAAGAAGTTGAAACTCCTGTTCGAGCAAGACAGAAGTAAAAGAGTTTTCTGATTTTCAAAGAGGCAGTATGATTTTTCAATTTCAAGGTGAACTTAGCCAGAGTCAACAGAGGGATTTAATAATTCTCCGGCAAAGGAAAAGACTCAACAGCATCCGGCTCAGATCGACCAGGTCTCTCTGAAATGGGTTCACGGACTGCTAAGCGGATTGTTGAAAATAATCCCATTATTAAGGTTGCTGATGTTGCAGAGCAACTACAAATGAGTCAGAGTACTGCTGTGAGGTATCACTATCATCTTGGCTAGTAAGACAAATCGGCGAGAAGGAAACCTTTTCTTCGATCATTAAATATCCATAGAAGAAAGGAGGGGGCAAATGAGATTGTAGAGAGACTCACAAAGTGCTGGCGCACTTACATATTCTCGGACGAATCAAGAAATGCACAATTTTTTTTAACATTGGCCTTTTTTGGTTCTTGATCTTGATAATCAAGAGTTTGTTTTAAATCGGCTGCGAGCAAATATGAAACAAAACGGTGTTTCAGCGATGGTGTGGGGAGAAATCTTGAGCACTAGTGGTTCAGAACTGTTGGAGTGTATTGGCTAAATAAAATTTAAAAATATATCTACATCAATCGTAAAGGACTTTTCCAAGTTTTTCCCAGTGGTGAGATCGTAAGAAATGATACCTTGTTTATGGAGGATGAGGCATCATGCAACACAGCCAAAAGATCAAGGACTGGCCGTACAAAAACAGGATCAGAAGACTTCTTTGGCAAACCTAACTTCCTAATATGAACCTCAATGAAAACTTTGGAGGCATATGGACAGAGTGGTGCGAAAAAAAGCTAAGAAAATCAACATCAAAGGAATATTTTGTTTGCAGCCTGGGCAGAAATTTCACAAGAGACAATTTCCGAACTCGTTAGATCAATGCCTAAAAGAGTTAATGTATTAAAGAACTCTCTACAAAATACTATATTAAATATTCAAATGCATCAAATAACATTTTGTTTCTCGAAATAAAACTTTCAAAAATGATAGTGTCTATTATTTAGTGTTCTTCATATATATATATATATATATATATATATATATATATATATATATATATATATATATATATATATATATATATATATATATATATATATCTCTTTTGGAAAGTCACATATTCCAGCTCTCCCACGATGTCATCAGAAGCTCGATGGAATTTTGGTTGATCATCAGGGGATGTTTGTTTATCAAAGGGTGAGGCCTCTGAAATGCACTTGCCCTAACTCAAGCCGGGACGGAAATCAGAGAGAATCTTTCTTTCTTTACTCTCTGCATTTCAGGCCTTAATAACGGTAACATGATTCCTTGATAAAGGCACAGTGTTGAGATTTTGGAGGTTGCCTTACCACCCCTCTTCCTTCGCTTAAAACTCTGCTATAACAAGGACACACACAAACTGTTTTATCACGAGCAAACAATCACATAGGCACCGTTTGCGGACAAATGTACACCTCCACCCACTTTCCTTATACACAAATACACAATCACTCCATTCTCGGGACACATTACAGTCGAGAGACAGTCGGCACAGCATAACACATAACAGCCGACAACACATATCTCTTCCATTCGCGTGTGCATACCCTCCAACCACTGAGGAAGAACTTTAATTCCCCTAAGCCCACACAGTTCACTTCATCGACGATTCCTTGGCTGATGGAGTCAGAAGTTAACAAATGGACATCACATCAGGAATGACTTAAACTAGCATACGTCAACTCTGTTCACTTCATGAATCATTCCAAGGCGGAGCGACAGACACGTTTATAATTGTGTATTACATCAAGAAGGACGACTTTTCATTTACATTCACTTCTTCCCCCAGAAAGTACTTAAGTCTTGCTAAGTAACTCAAATGACTTTAAAAACATTTCTTGGGGGACTGACGCACAGTCAGATACTAATATTCTTAATCCGCGCCTTAGGCCTTTCTTGCCCACCGCGACTCCAATAACTCCGCTACGCTCCCTTTAAAAATGAAAGACTTTAATTCATTTAATTACACTCACTTCATAGTCACAAATATTAACACACGCGTTGATAAAGATCATTCATTTCTCATTCACGATCTCAATTCATTATTTGTTAAAGTTAAATATTATCTTCATAATATAATGTTGTTGCAAATTTAATTCTAATTCAACCTTTATTTGTGAAAGGGAATTTGAGCTTACTAGCTGAATTACTATAGAAAACCCTCGTCAAATACGGTATGGAAGGTTTCTTTATCGCTGAAAAAATTTTGCTGATTATATTTGCACTTTATCTTTGATAAATAAGCTCAACATATATCGCTGTTCTGCGTTGATAAACTTCTTCCCTTAAGTTGTGAAAACATGACTATGATAAGCCTTTTTGTCAAATCACACGTAGATTTCTGTAGATTGATGCGCCAAGAATTTACAACATTTTATATACTCTACCAATCGCTCATTGCCGATCCTCTTCAAATGTTTACTGAACCAATTCGATTCTTTCCTGAGATATGCTTTGGCGTCCGTTTTTGCTGTTTTCATGCACATATCCGTTTCTCTGAAATTTCTTTAATAACTCACGAATGACCTTCTCTGTTAGATCATTCTTATTAAACCTCCTCTCAAAATTGTCTATTTTTCTCGCATTTTCTACCTTATATCTTACATGTTACTACAAACACTCGTTCATCCAAGTTCATCATCAATTAAATGGGTCTTAAAAGGAAAATTTCTAAATTACAAAAAAAAGAAATAAACCAATTAACATCTTTTTTTTAATAAACATATTTGCACAAGAATTACACATCTCGATGCCAACATATATATATATATATATTTATATATATATATATATATATATATATATATATATATATATATATATATATATATATATATATATATATATATATATATATATTCTTCTGGAGGTCCCCTTTACGTGCAATTTAAAGAGAGAAACTTCAACTAGGAGATGAAGAATGGAGAATAAAAGAGCTAGAAAGTTATTGAAAACAAAGGAATATATAAAAAGGTTTCAGACATCAACTGCTATGTGAAGGAAAGGTAGTTCAACCAATGAAGAGATTTAGATTTAGGTTGGGAAAAAGACGTGGAATAGTAACGACAAAGACCGCATTATGAACCTGGCCATTTTAAAATTTTCTGACGGAAAGAACTATTGAAAGTTCAACCTGCTCGAACGATAAAATCAGGTATTCAAACCACCCAATTTGATGATTGCCTGTTGGTGCCGGTTTAGAAAGAACAATGGTAACCAAAGCAGCTAACTGATTGGCTGGTCTCAATTTCCCATTGCAAAATATCTTTGCCCAAGAAGAACAAGAAGCAAAGTTAGACACTGAATGATCAAATGACAATGAGATTCGAACAATTATGACTGCATCCTTAAAACGCAAAACTACTGCATCATAATCTAATCCATCTCAACCTTGAAGACTTTTACAGCAAAAAGTCCCTGGTCGGGCGTTAAGATAGACCACATATATCTACAATCTTGATTGCCCAGGCACTAATTATCAAACAGATGAATAATCTGCAATGATCAGGTGCCCATATCGTGATGTACGTCTGGTTCCGTCAAACCTAATTTGTCAAGTTGATGACAAAATCTTTTGGACACCTGAAATTTTTCTTATTGTTTATGAATAGGTATGTTGGTGTAGGTTTGCATGCATGTGTGCAATACATCTGGAAAGCAAAATAAATTACAAACTTCCTTATAATATTTGTTTAAAAATATTTAAAATAGCGATATCAATGAAATGTAGGAAATACTGGTATCAGTATTTGGTATTTTAGTCGAAATGTCTTAATATATCACATTATATTTATTTATTAGTATGATATTTCATGTCGACAGGAATCCAACAATGATATGATAGTGGAAAAACACAAAACTATACCGCGAAGGAAAGATGTCTGACACCCACCTTGCACGAGAAGACTTAACTGTTAACAAATCCCCTAGAGGGTTATGGGATCACAATCCAGTGTTGCAGAAGTGTTTTAGAGGATCCGAGAGAGTAGGAACATCCCTAACTAACATCCCTCTGGACGACTCATGATCTGTACTGAACGTGACGCCAGGTTTGCGTCACATGGACCTTCTGGATCGTATAAAATAACCTCAATCTAACTGCAAGATTAATTGAAAGTTGAAGGCTAGGTAAATGCATCGGCCAGAACAGTCCTTCTCAGATTGTTTGCATAAGGCCAGATGTCATGTAAAGCCCGCCAGAAACCGCTGATCTAATTTCAGCAGCGGAGACATTGACTGAATTGGGCAACTGCTTGCCGCAAATAGACTATGGGTCAGTTGGAGTATCTCCTCTGGACTGAAGAGTTTAAGTTCCAGTTAATCTCGTTCCCAGGCAACATTAGATTCCGGAGAAGGCCGGTTGAGCAATGAAATCGAGACCAGATAATGCCAAAAATAAATTATGCTGGCCGCTCTGTAGTACTATAGAGCTACATATTACGTTCTGGAGTGTCATCCCACCGTTTGTGATGGCGCAATGCATTCAGAGAAGTACAAAGCTGTCCTGAAGATTACATGCTGCCCTCAGCCCGAGGCATTTCCAGACATGCCCAAATATGATTTTCAAGCAGGACAATGCCTGTGTCACAGGTATATGTCAACCATACCGTGGTTCCGGGACAACAATTTCACGCTGATGGGTTGACCACCTGGTTTCAGATATAAATCCTTTGGAAAACCTCTGGCAAAATCTGAAAGAGGCCTTAAGACTTCGTTTTTTCATCATTTTTTGTACATAAGATGTAGATGGGATGAAAGGTATGAGGGATAAGTAATTAATCATACCACTTGAAATTCATCAAATTCAGGTTTGAGGGACATCTAAGGATGTTGACATATCTAATTTTCTGCATATATAGGATCAAAAATAATGTTAAGTATATTTTCTTATCTTTTTGAGGTTCCTTAAGGACTTTTCTTGTCTTCTAGTGTTAAAAATTCAAGAACCAAAATTCTATCTATAGACGAATAGATTAAGATATAATTTACTTTTTTACTAATCAATCTCATTTAATCCTACCTTGATCATTTTATTAATACCTATCCAAGTGATTTTAAATGATTTTTGCCTCAAATATGTGATTATCATGCAAAATATTTGTTTGTTAGCATTATTTTAAGAAGTTTTACATCTAAGAATCGTTTTTCAGATTATTTTATCCATTTTAACTAGATTAACGACAGAGGCAAATTGTTCAAGGATTGGAAAATTTGGCAATGTCTGATTATCCTTAAGTTTGCTTTCAATTAAGTTGTTTCCGTTTCTTGTTTCCTTTATCTAATATATAAAATCCACTAAATCCTGTTGCGATCTGTGTTTCTTTCCTCCTGCTCTTTGATCCCACATTCTTTTAAAATTTAACTCTGTATCTCCACAATTTCACTTCCCTTAATTTTTCTATTCCTTAACGAATTTTGATTTAAAATTCCTCTATCTGGGATAGTTCCTTCGCTTATACAGTTGGGGTGGGTAATTTGCTGCCGCATGCAACTCTGAATTCCGCGCATACGTGTTGTCTTCTTCATATCATAGTAGAATTAGTTGTGTATTGTATGTGAAGGAAGCAATGCTATGGTTAAAATCAATCTTCCAAAGTTGAACAAGGCAAGTTGTATTGCTTGGGATTCACGCAGGAAGCTCCAATGAGAAGATCTCCGAGTGCTTGCGTGTCGATTTAAGGACGGGGTTTTACAGGATCAGGAATTAGTTGGATGAGGCAGGCTGAGATTACGAGGGTACGGCGGGTCGGAAACCACTAGAGCCACGTTATGCTGACGTTTATCTTCTTGGGGGGCCTCAGCCTTAATATAAAAGGCTACATCAAGTACCTGGAGAAAAAGTGTTGCCTTGGATCCAAGAGAAGGCCCCTGAAAGTCCTTACGTATGGCAGCAAGACTCTGCGCCATGACACACAGAAAGAGGACCCAGTCTTGGCTGCCAGAAAATTTCTTTAACCGCATTACTCCAAACATCTGGCCTCATAACTCCCCAAACTGAAACCTCCTTAACTATTATGTGTTAAGCGTGGTTGAGAGAGATACCACCAAATCCCTGCCCCCCACGAAAGTGTAGCTTAGGTTCAATCTCACGACAGTTTTCACCCAGTTAAACAGGGAACCATCGAAAAGGCTTGCATCAGGTCCCGACACCGCCTGGAGCCCGTGATTGAGTCCTACGGCGATTTCATTCAATAAAATAAATAGTATAGCAATCCTTTAAGTCTCTAACATTTAATTTGGTAAATATATCTGTGTAAATAGACTATTTATGTTATTTTTGTATATTGAGGTTAGGCGACAGAGTACTCGCGCACTCTCTATTTATCTCCTTTCAATTGTGTTGGACCTACTCATCTCGTGTGGAAACCATTTATCCAAGTTTCGATTTTTGTTTTGCATGTAAATGGCATCTACGTTTGATATATCATCCTAACTATGGAGTTTTCATCCTCATATAGTGTTGTAGGTATGGTTTTCTCAACCTTACTTGTTAATACATTGATATTTAAGGATGGTTTCCTGTGTAAATAGACTATTTATGTTATTTTTGTATATTGAGGTTAGGCGACAGATTGGACATTGGACATAATAAGGGGTGAAAAGATAGAATTAGAGAGAAAAAGTAAGAGAGTAAAGTGGTTAAGAAGTAAGTTTTAAAGAATAGATGTTGTGTAGAAGAAAGAATAAAAGATCCCTGGTGAAAGGGGTAGCTCTCTATGTGTTTTTTCTTTGGATTTCTTTGTGTTTTAAACTATAATATTTATAGTTTATTTAATCAAATCAGCATTGCTGATTTGATTAAAAGTTCTCATCTTGATGATGAATTTTGGTTTTTGGCATTCAAGCCTTTTTTAGAGTCGGGGTTTTTACGTCCCGCTTTGGTATTTGAAAAAAATATCAAATTTTCCTAAATTTTAGGTTAATTTGAAATTTATTTTATTTTTGATTATTGTTAAAAAGTTGAGTGAATTTGTTTTATTTTTTGAGGTTGAATTTTAGTTAAAAAAACTTTAACATTACACTGGTTTGTTTAGTCTTGTTTATTGTCGATCGCGTTGTGTGTAATAGGGAGTCACGTCACCGTCAGACTGTAATTTACTGCTCTTAAAGGGTCTTATTTGTCTGTCGGCCTCGATGTCTAAGTGTGTACGAGAGAATTCAGGGGTCAAGCGCGCACCAATGGCTTGCCATATCCTCTTAGCTCTCTCGTGAAGCGCCACGTTGATCGGAGATAATCCAACCGAGGCGTGGAGCTCCCTCTGTTTTTTATGTTCTCTTCTTCGGGTATTTGTAATGAGTAAAACCGCCTTGTTCTGGATGGTTTGTAGTTTCGCAATGTGGGTCCTGGCGCACGCATTCAACGGCACCGGGGGGTACAAGAGTCTCGAGCGAATGCACGCATTGAATATCTTGAGTTTATTTGAGCGGGTTAGGTCCATGAACCTATAAAACTCCCTCAAATCTCTCTTGACATTCGCGACTGTTCGTCCGATATGACTCTTGTATCCTCCTGTGGTGATTTTGAGCCCCAGAACCGTCCCTTCCGAGCAGTAGGGGATTCTCTCCCCCTCTACCCGTATATCATTGAAGGTCTTGCGAAACATGGGAATTATTTTGAATTTTGGGGCATTGGTCGAAATCTTCCATTTCCTCTCGAAAGAGTTGATGTTGGAAATCTCCCTAGCCGTATTATTCGCCATAAATTCCCTGTGAACGTAGGCGGCTGTACAAATTTGCGATATATCGTCAGCGAACTGAACGTATATCGTACCTTCGGAAAGAGGTTGTGGTAGGTCGCGTGTATATATGTTGTATAAAAGGGGGGAGAGACACCCCCCTTGTGGGACCCCAGATTCGAGATCGAACTCGGGGCCTTTGTGCTCTTTGAACTGTATATACGCTCTCCTCTCCATTATTTAATCGCATAGGATCCTTTCAAGTATGGGGTCGAGGCCCACTTGCAGGATCTTAAATTGCAAGCCTCTTTTCCAAACTTTGTCAAAAGCTTTTTTGACATCGCGGAGCACCAGGTCGGCATGCCTTTTACTTGCTTTGATGTTTGCAAGTTTTTCCGTAATAACGGCTAGTGCCGTGTCAGTCCCTCTTTTCTTTCTGAAGCCGTGCTGTTGCTCGTTATGCAGGTTGGCTTCGTCAAGAAAAGAATTGACCCTATTTGCCAATATTTTCTCGAAGACTTTGCCAGCAAATTCTAAGAGAGATATCGGCCGGAAGTTTGCAGGGCAGTCCGGGGGCTTTACCGATTTGGGAAGGAAGATCATCTTGGCCACTTTCCACTGATCGGGAAAATAGCCTGTGTTCAGAGCGGCATTCATGATGTTAAGAAGCCCACTCAGAACATTAGGCGGGGCCTTAATGAAATTCTCCCTGGTCAGCCCCGTGGTACCCGGTGCTCTTTGACGAAAGGATTTTAGTGCGACGGAGAACTCTTGGGCAGTAATTTTACTCCCATAGCCCTCCATCGCCCTTTCTTGCGATACACAATGATGAGGGGAGGTTTTATGTATTTGCGTGTTTAACTGTTGGATAATGTCATTTTCGAATTCGAGGTCATAATTGTCATTTTCTTCGGGGGTAATTTTAAAGATTGAAGACCAGAAAATCCTAAAAATTTCCTCAATCTCTGTAGTCTCTTCAATTTCTTCGTCGTCACGTTTAAATACAATTTTCTTTTGAGGGGGTTGTCCTTTTAATCGTTTGTAAGTCTGCCAAAATGTTCGTGCGTCTCTTTCTATGTCAAGTCCCTCAATTAGTCCGTCCCATACCTGTATTTGTTGGTCTGTTATGAGTGTCTGGAGCTCGTCTTTTATCTGTCTCATTCGTCTATGGGAGTTGTGGTCGGGGCCTATCAGCGCTATTACATCGGACAGGTCCCTATATTCTTGGGCCAGGGCTTTCATGGGGGGGGTCCAAATAGGAGCTGGAAGGGTTTTATATTTAATGCGGGGAATGCTATTTTTATCTGCTTTTATAAGGAGGTCAGTGATTTTATCCAGCTCTTCATCTATCTCTTCTAAATTTGCATCTATTAAAGGGTCTGAGATATAATTTAGAAGGTAATTTCTGTAGCTTTCCCAGTCCGCCCGCTTATAGCTTTTGCGTTCTGGGATTGCAATTTGAATGGGATTTACGCCTATTATGATTCTAACTGCCTGGTGGTCGCTTGGAATAACGGGGCCTGGTTCAATGTAATAGTTGTATGGAAACCTGATACTGGATAAAACAATATCAGGTTTCGTTGCTGCATTACCTGTAATAAATGTCGGGAATTCCGGTCCAATTCTAGTCCCGTATTTTCTGTCTAGTAGGAATTCAATGTTCCTACCTGCATTGTTGTAGGAGGTATACCCTGACACTGCACACCTTGCGTTCAGATCTCCAGCAAAGATTACATTCTTTTTATGGCTGAAGACCTGTAGAAGGTTATGCAGGGGTACATAGCCGCGTCTTGGGGGTTGGTACCCCGTGGCCACGACTAGACCCCCCAGGGTAGTGCCTACCTCAATGGCAAGGTAGGATTCGTCTAAGTCTGGTAGTCTTTTGTATTTTATACCTTTTTTGACGGCTATTGCGCAGCCGTCATACCGTTCCTGACTATGGTTTTTGCTTATGACGTCGTATTGAAAAATTTTAATTTCTTTATGTTCAGTCATTCCGTGTTCATTAATGAGTATTATGTCGGGGTCATTTTGTCGCAAGATGTTGCCATAGATGGAACCTTTTCCGTCCCACCCATTGACATTCATCTGTATTATCGTGAGTCTATTAGTCATTTTGTGTAACGTTTTGGGTTATTTTATGTATGTGGGATTAAAGTGGTCGCTTATTCGCGATCCACTTTGGCCCCATGTGGTGTACTGGGCGGGGTGCGCTCCCTGCCGTTCCGTTTTTTCCTGAATTCTGTATCCGTGATTGTGTGGAAGCAGTCGGTGGTCAGTTTAACCATATTTCTCGAGAGAGCCTCCTCAACTTGCCGTTCCGGCACTGAATCGGAGCATTCCCACTTATATCTTCCGGTTTTTAGGCCATCGGATATTTCGTGAGACTCGATTTCAGTGGGGAAAGGAGCCGATTCGGGAGCATAAAGTTTCAAATTGAAACCTCTCGAGTGGTATTTTAGGGTCTCTCTGCCTCGAGATGAGGAGGTTGACCTGGGGCCACGTGTTTTGGATGTCTTTCTCGACCTCGGAGACCTGGTCTCTTTTGGTCGCACTGCTTCTTTTGTTGGTGTTTGTTCTTGTGGTTTTGGTGTAATTGTGTCAGTTTTTTGGGGTGTGAGTGGCGCTTGTTTTTCTGTCTGTGTCGTATTTTTGTTCTTATTGAGTCGTGGGTCACGTGAGATGGCTGTGTTTTTTGGGGTGGGTACCTTTTGGCACGGTTCTGGGCACTGAGGGGCTACACTTATGCGCATAACCTCCTCTGATGGCGGGTTGTCGGGGAACCACATCTCCTGTAGGCCGTTCTTTACAAGCATACGATTGACTTCGGTTGCGAAAGTTCCTGGGCGTGTAATGTTCGCTATGTGTGCATAATAAATGCAACACATAATTTTTGTGGAATGCTCATTTTCAATGTGGAGGTATGTTCTTTGGCTGTTTTGTTCGGCGATAGCGGCTTTAGCGACCTTGGCGTAGGTGGAATTTACCTTTTTTTCCTCAGACTCGCGTCTTGAGTTGGTTTCCTTAAGGATTTCAGCTTTTCTGATCGGGCACGCCATGGACATAGTCCGGTGGGGGCCTTCACAGTTTAGGCATTTCGGTGTGGTTGTGCTCTTGCAGTCGTGCCAAAAATGGTTGCGACCAGCACATATGGAGCAAAGCGTCAGGTCTTTCTTTTCTGGACAGTTTGAGGTGGTGTGTTTGCCGTACTTATAGCACCTAAAGCACATTTGTAAGTCGACAAACTCCTCCCTCTCTATCTGTTCCGAGCAAATTCTTACACTGAATAGCAATAATCCTTGTTCTTTTGCCTTTTGTGCCATAGCCGTATCTTCAAACACAACCTTAAAGACGTGCGTGTACGTTTTGAATTTCAAAACCTCAGCAACTTTCGCCCAAGGGTGGTTCCTTTCCAGTTCGTTTTTAATGTCATCCGCAGAGTGGCTCCCAACCCAAGAGTCGAGGCGCCGGCAGATGACACTACGGTGTGTCTTAATTTGTGGTGGGGTGTGTGGTTTTAGGTTGATCGTCTGAAGGCATTCAACTGCCTTGCTTGAGGTTAAGGCCTCACAGTCAGCCTCCCTCGCACAAATGGCAGAGTATCCATTGGGTATGTCAATTAGTCGAACCAGTGCAATCCTAATGTTTGAGTATATTTTTTCGAATACCGTTCCTCTGTCTGGCTTCGGGCCCTCCGAGAGGACCCGAAGAGTTATACGAAGGGTCTCTCTCATGTTTTAACCATCCCCACTCTCTCTGGGTGTTTACTCATGTGAAAAAATATATGAAAAGACACTTTTATAGGATAGTGGTGAGGGAAAAGAGGTGGAGGAGATCAAAAGGGCCAATGTCCAATACAAAAATCACTTTACCTCAATATATTGTTCCACGTAGGAGCGAAGATCCGTCCTCGCACCGTAGTAAATCAAAGCAAGCCAGTGGTCGATGTATGAATCGAACGATGAACAACGATCGCGCTACTATCAACAAGCTAAGTCACTCTGTTCACAAATCTCGCTAAAATTCACTTTATAAATTTTTTGTAGATGGCTTTACAAAGCGGGAGTCAGCTTGGGAAGGCAGACAATAGCAGTCAGGCGACAGAGTACTCGCGCACTCTCTATTTATCTCCTTTCAATTGTGTTGGACCTACTCATCTCGTGTGGAAACCATTTATCGAAGTTTCGATTTTTGTTTTGCATGTAAATGGCATCTACGTTTGATATATCATCCTAACTATGGAGTTTTCATCCTCATATAGTGTTGTAGGTATGGTTTTCTCAACTCTACTTGTTAATACATTGATATTTAAGGATGGTTTCCTTTCACAATCTTTAAAAAATTTATCGCCCCGTCGAAACTGGTTGATGGACGTGCAGTTCAAGAAGCTTTTCGACTAAGATTAAAATAATAGAGGAGAATCAGACAAATTTATTTTTTAGCCATTCAGTCTTGAGCGGCACAAAACTTTCTCATTAAATCGAACATCAGAGTAGAATAGAAGATTATAATCAACATACAAAGACTTAAATTTCAAAATATAAACTTAGTTATGGTTATTGTATACGCTTGATATGCGCCTTACATCATCAGTTTCGACGTGGCGATAAAAGTTTTTAAGATTGTGAAAGGAAACCATCCTTAAATATCACTGTATTAACAAGTAGGGTTGAGAAAACCATATCTACAACACTATAGAAGGTTGAAAACTACATAGTTAGGATGACATATCAAGCGTAGACAGCCATTTAGAACCTCCTGTAGTGTTGTAGGCTTTTTAAACCCTAATTGCCAATGCATAACTTAAAAACTAATGAGTTGTGAATCACTACTGAGCTGAAAATTGTAATAAATATTATAAGGAATTTCTTGATTAACGTCGCTATCAAAATTTAAATATTTTTTAACTTCAAAAACTATATCTATTTCTTTGTTGATGCTATCAGTTACCCCTAAAGCAGTGTGCGGCTTGGTGGCTCTATGTGGATTCATTTTAAGATGTAATTTTTATATGATTTGTTGCGGAAGCCGGGCGAAAGATTTCCCCTTGCGTTAACTATGTGCAATGGTTTAACACATTTAACTCAGTACACAACTGAAACGCATCTTCAATAATTCTTTTCGGTCGTTTTGCAAGAGATGCAACTTCAAATAATTCATTTCGGGTAGAAAACCTTTCAGTTTCCTTATGAGGACTGTGGCCCTGTGCAGACTCTACAACACAGGACATGATGTATCCTGTGAGCCACATGATTATTCTGTTTCCAAGTTAAAACACGTTAAGAATCGCCTCTCGCAACCGACATTTCTGTGGCAATTTTGTTTGTAATCGGTTTCGCAAAGAATCTCTCTCTTGTGAGTTATTCCTTAGAGTTAATCTGACTAAGTTTCATGTTGCAAAAAATGATTACGAACTCTTACCATTCAAATAGTTTAATTCATTTGGGAATAATAATTAAAACAATATAAAAACGGTACATCCATTATGTACTGGAAATCTGTAAGCTGCTTTCTCTTCCTTCATCCACTCATTTGTAATTAAATTCTCTCTCTCTCTCTCTCTCTCTCTCTCTCTCTCTCCTAAAGTGACCTGAACTTGTTGAGCATGAGTATAGTTGGGTTCAGGGTGTGGCACTACGGCTTTAGGTTTCTTTCTGTCGTCTCCGAATTGGACACACTCGCGGGGCACACCGCCATTTGATGGAGCGCTCGCCTGCGCCTTATTGCGATGACTGCGTTGCCCCCCAGACTGTTCGGCTCTTTCTTGTTGAATGTTCCAGTTGGCATGATCCTCGCGCATGTTAGCTGTCCTGATACCGGGACGAGCGTGGTTGCTACCGCTTGTCTCGTACTCGGAACTGGTTTGTGCACACGGACCTGCGGACTATACGACTTTTTGAAGGAGTCTGGCCTCCTCCACTTTATTTGACTGTTTGTTGTGGGTCTCATGCTCCTGCGCCGTGGGAAGGCGGGCCTACCCCCGATGCCGGAACCCGCATCCTCATTGCCTTTTTGCTTTGTTTTGTTTTCTTTTATTTTATTGTTGTGTTTTTTATCGTTGTTATTTGTTATTTATATATTGTTATTTGTTTTTACAATCTAGTCTAGTAGTAGGCTTTGGTGAGTATGGCGACTTATGCCCTAAGTAGGTAGTCGCCAGATAGGCTTCATCACCCACTTAGGAAGCGGAAAAAAACACCAACATTTAAACTTTAAAATAAAGTCCGGCATTCTTCACGATCTGCTTTAAGCGATCAGCCGGCATCCAAATCTATCCCAGATAACATTCAGCTTTGAATAAAGAAACTGTGAGCAACCTTCCGCTTCCTAAGTGAGTCAGGAATTTCTGGCCAACTATATATACGACATAATTCTATATCAAATTTAATCAATGATATGGCCCCCGGGTCAAAATAGTTCGTACATTACTGTAATAACTCGGTACCAAAGTTAACACCTGAGTAAGTCCATACTACTAAGAAAATTTCAAAGTTCCTTCCAAGTAGAGGGTGTTGCGGCCCTTATTCCATGGAGAAACGAGAGAGATGACGCACTGTTGCATCCGAAGACAAGGTCATTCAGCTGGGAAAATATCATCCCATCCTTGCACATTATCAAATTATCATCTCATTTTTTATAGAGATTATTGATCTGGGGAGTGAAAAACTAAACTAAAAAACGAATCATTTAATTGGATAAGAAGCATTCAGAATTTATTGAGAGAAAACTAGAAAAAAAAGATAATTAATAAGAAAAAGGATAATGAATATGTAAAGACTCCAAAATACACACATTCATTCCAGACTGGTTGATTATTGCGCCTCAAAAGAGACAAAAAAGAACGAAATAGATGAACAAAGGAGACATGATAATAAAAAAGTTAATAGAACTAAAATAGTAAACCCAACCAACCAAAAATATTTAGGAGGGTGGTTATCGGATTAAAAGTTTCTGGAAACGACTTCCAACAGTATTAAGCACTGAAGTCGTACAATTTCAAACCTTTTCATGGGGATTCATTTTGGGATTTGGGAAATGGAAACTTCTCGCAATTCTAGTGACAACGAAGGAACAAAAGCTCATTCTCTAGTGTGAAGCTTCTCATGCATGTTCTATAAATAATTTCTCTATTTGAACAGGTATCTGCCTTATGTATCCACAGATTTCTGACAAATGACGATCAAAATAAGAGGAGTTCGCTTCAAACTTACCATTTTGCTTATAGGCTTGAATTTAGAGTTAATATAATGTAGAAATGTTTAAACTTCAATTAGATTGGTGATTTAAACCGCTGGTATTCATTAGAGAATTTACTGAATCAAAATCACAACATAATTAACACTTTTGATGGAGTAGAGGAAACGTTTCAGCTGAATTACCTGAAAGTGAATATTTTATGTCTTTAAAGAAATTACGGGACTAATGTATAAACAATATTAATGACTGGTGGTAAATTTATAAAAAAAATCATAAATTTCTATTTTCCCACTCGACCCCTCACTACTAAACTAACTTTAGGACCAACGAGGAACTTTTAAAGATATCACACATTTACATCATAAATTCATTTGATAATATAAGTATAAAGGAATGAACTAAGCACGATAGCTTCAAGTCGTAGCCCGGAGGGTCTCAACTAATCGTATGCACTCTTTATCCCTTATCCAATGGAGCTCATTCAAGAATGCGGACATAAATGTTTGCGATCTCACTGCTTATATGAAACTGAGTGAATTTTTAGTGGTCAGATGAGGGGAGGAGAGGTTAGTGTTGGAGTTACTAATGAGATTCTAATGATAAATACGAAGCATTAACGACTCCTAATTGCATTAGCTTTGTCTGCGACTCCTAATATTCGCAAAAAAGGATCATTGGAGCCATTTTGACTATAAATTTCGTAAATGAAAGGAGTTTAATGAACATAAAAATTATCCCTGGGATAAGGTGACGTTAGACGTCAGGCGAGATCTTAATCTTAACATGAGAGAAAATATGTAAAAGGAGTTGTTTCAAAAGAAAATGAAAAATGAGATGGTTGATTTATGAGAACAACCTCTTTTGATTTTAGTTAATTGGAAATTAACGATCGTCAATTATATTAACTGATCTACGAAAATTGGAGCACTTAGAAAAAGCGACCTATTTTTAGTATTTTATTTCTTCCATAAAAAATATGTATCACTCAAAATATTTAGAAGTTCAGTATCAATGAATCTTTAGAAAATATTGACATGCTTAGAATTTATAAAATAAACGCTTTTCCACAGTACAACACATTATCTTGAAAGCCTAGTTTATACTAGTCTATAAACTTTAAGTACTAGTGTATAAACTTGAAGTACTAGTTTATTAACTTGAAGTACTAGTATATTAACTTGAAGTAAAGGTCTATAGACTTGAAGCAGTAATCTATAAACTTAAAGTACTAACCTATTGACTTGAAATATTTGGCTATAAATATAAAATATTAATCTATAAACATGAAGTTCTAGTGTATAAACCTAAATTACTAGTATATAACTTGAAGTACTATTCTATAAACTTGAACTGCTGTCAATAAAATCGAAGTACTACTCAATTAACCCAAAATAATAGTCTATAAACCTGAATTATCATTCCATATATATGAACCATTATCTAAAAAATTGAAGTATTATTCTATAAACATGAAGTAATAATCTATAAACTTAAAGACTTGTCTTTTAACTAAAAGTAGTAGTATTTAAACTTAAACTACTAGTCTATTAACATGAATTACTGTATATAAACATGATTTACTATTATATTAAATTGAAGAACTAGTCGGTAAACTTAAAGTTCTAGTCTGAAAACTTGAAATACTAGTCTATTAACTTTAATTACTAGTCTATAAACATGAATTACTAGTATATTAAATTGAAGAACTAGTCTAGAAACTTGAATTCTATACTAGATTGTTAAAAGAATAAAGATAAGTAAAGGATGGAGAGATTCTTCTTATTTAAAACAATGAAGTGAAAACCTCGCATGAAATCTCCCCCAGAAACTTTGTGAGAAGTTTTGTAAGGAAGAAATGTGGGAAAAGGAATATATATATGTATATATATATATATATATATATATATATATATATATATATATATATATATATATATATATATATATATATATATATATATATATATATATATATATATATATATATATATATATATATATATATATATATATATATATATATATATATATATATATATATATATAGATATATATATATATATATATATATATATATATATATATATATATATATATATATATATATATATATATATATATATATATATATATATATATATATTATTTTTAGAATGTGATTTTTGAATATTATTATTTATTTTTTTAAGTGGACGAGTAAACTGGTATGAATTCCCAATGCATTCTCCTCCTTTCTCCCTCCCTTACAAAAAGGATATCTACGAGTATAACAAGAGAAAATTTCTCTCCTCCCCTCTCCCCCTATCTTCCTCCCTCTCTTCTCACTCTCTCCCATCATCCCTAATATCTCTCAACTCTCTCCCCTCTTCTCTAATATCTCCCACCCACTTCCCCAATCTCTCCCCCTCTCTCTCTCCCACTAGTGCTCCACCCCTAAAACAGGATATCCAAATCAAGAAAAAAAACCTCTTAAAATATAGATTTATAGAAGATCAGACGCTCAGTCTGTTTCTGAGGCCACAGCGTTGTTCGCTCATAACTAACGGTCAGTCACGCGTGAGCGTAAAGTGCCGAGCATGCGCGGTGAAACGTTTACTCACTTTGAATATATTATATGATAGGGAGAGTGCACACCTCTCCTGAATCAGCCTTCAATCTAATAATAATAATAATCAGCAAATAAAGATATTTTTGTGCCACAATATAAGAATTTCAAATAATGGATATATATATATATATATATATATATATATATATATATATATATATATATATATATATATATATATATATATATATATATAAATATATAAATATCTTTACTTGCTGATTATTATTATTTTTAGATTGAAGGCTGATTCAGGAGAGGTGTGCACTCTCCCTATCATATAATATACTTAAAATGAGTAAACGTTTCACCGCGCATGCTCGGCACTTTACGCTCACGCGTGACTGACCGTTAGTTATGAGCGAACAACGCTGTAGCCTCAGAAACAGACTAAGTGTCTGATCTTCTATAACTCCTTATTTTAAGAGTTTTTTTTCTTGATTTGGATATCCTGTTTTAGGGGTGGAGAGTGGGAGACAGAGAGAAGGAGAGATTGAGGAGAGATTGGGAAAGACGGGAAGAGAGAGGGTGGAGAGAGAGGGGAGAGATTGGGGGAAAGGGAGGATGTATTAAGGAAAAGTGTGGAAGGGAGGGGAAGAGAGGGGTTAGATGGGAGGTGAGAATTTGTTATCTTGTTTTGGATATCTTTTTGGGAGGGGGGGAAGAAGGAGGGAGAGAGGAGGTAGGGGGAGGGGGTATAGGGGAAGAACAGGTGAAGGTGAGAGAGAGGCGAGCGGGAGGTGGAAGAGTTGGAGATAGAGAGGGAGAGAGGAGGAGGGAGATAGAGAGTAGGGGAATAGGGGAGAGAAGAGGAGGGAGATAGAGAGTATGGGGAGAGGGGGGAGAGGAGGAGAAGAGGATAAGGGGGGAAGGTGGGAGAATGGAGGGGAGCGAGAGGAGGGGGAGAGGGAGTGGGTAATGGTAGATAAGAAAAGGAAGGAGGGGTAGAGGAAGAAGGGAGCAGGAGAGAGAGGGGGAGGGAGAGAGAGAGGGGATGGAAAGAGGGGAAGTATAGAGGGGAAGTAAGATATGAGGGAATTGAGGGAGGATGGAAGGGAAAGAGGATGGAAGGGAGATAGGAGGGAGGGGAGATATGAGGGAAGGGAGAGAGGAGGTAAGGAAGAGGGAGGGGAGATATGAGGGAAGGGAGAGAGGAGGTAAGGAGGAGGGAGGAGGAGAGAGGAGTTACAAGGAGTTACAAGGAAAGAAGGTACCCTAGGAGACCTTACGGTCCATTCAAAGAGGGTACCTTTGGACTAGCAATCGAGCGGGCACAAGGCTGCTCAATTGTTTTGCGTCCCTAAACGGCCACTTTTCAAGACCTTGTCTAGTCTTGACTTGAACTGGTCAACAGATTCACTGTTGACAACTTCCACTGGAAGTGCGTTCCACTTACCGCAGATACTGTAGGTGAAAAAATTTCCACACAGATTGCGGTTGTAACGCTTCAGTTCAAGTTTGAAGCCATGATCGCGCGTTCTGTTCTCACTCAGTGTGAAAATATCCCGGTGAATGATAGGGGGAGTAATAGGGGAGTTGGGGATATGGGGGAGAGAATAGGAAGATAAGAGAGAAATGATGGGGAGAAAATAAGGGAAATGGGATGAGAGAATTGGGGGAGTAAATGTGGGGAGAGAATCGGTGAGATTGATGAGAACCCCTGTGCGGAATTTTTGCGAATTAGGAAATAACATTTCCGAAGAAAAATTATCCTGTTTTTCTGTTTCTTGCGGTTTGCTGGATTCTTGATATAATAAAAATAAACATTTTTCCTATATTCTATCAATAATTAATATTTTATGTGTCCTCCTTTTGCTTTTATAACCACTTTTATGCGTTTTTGCATCCTTGAGTCTAAGTTGGCACAGGTGGTTGACACAAATTTCTGCGTCTATTCTGGAATTTTGGCTGTTAATTTACTTTATGAGGAATCTTTGTGCACCCTCACTCTTGGGCCCAAGTGCAGCCACAAATTTTGAATGGGGATGAGGTCTGTAGATTGAGGGGGCCATTTCAACCACGTCACCCCTTTCTTTTTAAACCAACCATTTGAGACTCTAGGTGTGTAGCGTTGGGTATTATTATCTTGTTGGAAGATTACACCATCTTGTACGTCATCATTGAAAGAAAGGTTGATAAACCTGGTCTAACATGCTGGTTAAAGTGTTGGAATGCCTTCTGCCATCACAAGTGAACAACAACTCTCGACTTGAAGGTGACATGCAGCCCCAAACCATTACAATGCCACTTCCAATTTGACTGTTGGGACATCACATCTCGGATCATAAGGGTCTCCAACTCCTCGATGAACATAAACAGCTCCAGGGGTTACACAGATCTCAGTAGAAATGCAAATTTTACTGATCATTTTTTGTATCCAATAAAAATGTGTACAAGAGTAATAAATTGGTGGAAACTAATGTGTAGAACCTACCTCAAAGTTTCTTTCATCAAACCAAACAACTTTACCGCAATCATCTTTAATCCAATCTTTTGGTACTTCTTCTTGTTCACCTGAGACAGCTACGGTTTCTTTCTAGCCTTTCATTCTTTGAGCTCAGTTTCTAATAACCTTCTTCTCAATGTGCGTCTTGATATCTCTTTGTTTGTTGCTGCCCGAAACTCATCAGATACATTAGAAGAGGGTTTTTTTTTCATATGGGACAGAAATGTCTTTTTCAGCAAAACCACATTAAAGCGGTTATAAAAGCAAGAGGGAAACATATAAAATACTAAATATAGATGGGATATACTCGACTGTTTATTATATTGTTTTCAATTATTATGTGAATGAGTTTTATCCGTATTCTCTATTTATGCATACCTACCACATAATTTTCACCAAGGTTGTGTATATATATATATATATATATATATATATATATATATATATATATATATATATATATATATATATAGCTACAGCATTCTAAAGAAAAGATTATTAAGAGTACTCGGAGCGTTGGTAACGTACGCAACTCTTCCTAATTTACCCATTCGGCAATAAAGGCTAATCCACTGGCACGAGTTGTCATCAGAAGAGCGCGTATTCCAGATGTTTTCTGCTGCATGAGTTCTCGTGTTTACCCTCAATCTCTCCTTCGAGAAACAGATAAAACAGAAAAGTCAAAAATTTTATCAATACCTATTCACTGAAATTGCTAAGTTCGATACAAAATCGTCCAGTAAAATTTAGCTTAAAACCTAAAATGTAAGATCCCAAACATCCTTCGATAGACAGAAACTACTTAGTACAATGAAACAGCAATAAAACTAAATTTTATTGCCCCACCTCAGCGTACTGGGTTGTATTTATCTTGGACAAAGAGCTACAAGGCTGTAAAGCCTCCCGAAAAGGCTAACTTTTCAATCATTTCCTCGTCTCTGGAAATTATGACAGGTGTACCCGTCTCCCAACCATCTGTTTTAAAGGTACCTTTCTTTCAGCCTTGTTTGGATGAAACACTGCTATCGCTCGGGACTCTCCATCTCCATTACCTTCATGAATTAAAAAAACGCAAGACGCACTCTACACACAGGGTGCCTGGATACCTGCTGTCCTTAGCTCTCATAGAGACCAAAAAATATAAATTGAGGTTTGGAAACTACCACGTAAATATTTCTTTATATTCTTGAACTCTAGGAAGGGTCTTTTGTTTAATTTTCACTATGCATTGTATAAATAATATATGGTAATTATTCATTTTATATTATTACATTAAAGGATAACTAACCTGTAAAGAGACAATTAGTGTAGAAGTCGCGGTAAATCCCTGGAATTGAAGTGATTAACAGATGAGATATTGGAATGGCTGGAAAATTGAACCCTCAAGCAGATGAAGTACGCTATATTTTGAGAAAGGGTGTGAGAAAGGTCAGAAATTCGGGTGATTTGAAGAGTTCTAGAACACCTTCCAGGATGGTTTAGATTTCTACCTTTGTGCTCTTTGTACTCTTGGTATCAATTTGTTCTTGAGAGCTTTGAATGCAGCTACCTGTTCGCATTAGTGACCCTTACTGTGTCTATTCTCTTTGGATTATTTATTTTTTTATTTGGTTTCTCCCTTTTTTTATATCCACCTTCCAATTCTTTCCTAGCTTACTAATCATCTTTTACGCCATCCATACCTTAATATTTTTTAAGATGGTAGGGTTGCTATAGATTAGTAATATTCAAACGGAAACCTATAACTGAAAACCAAGTCAGTATTTAAAGCGAAAACCAACGAGTACATTTCCATACATAAGGTCTAGAAAAAGGGAACTGTAAAGAAAGTGATTAAGCTAGAGGAAGTGAAAGCGTGATGAAGGTATGAATCGGCAGAGCCTCTTACCGTCATTGGGGCCGGAGGGGCACACTGCAATTGTAGCTGCTGGAATGGCACTTAATTCTCCAGATGTTAGCTGCAACATCTTTGCTTATGCCACAACGGACTTCCTTTGGATAAATAAATAAATAAAAATATTAATGGGGAAAAGGGGAATGTAAGTAACGCCACTTGGCCCAAACAGATAACCAGCCCGGATAATGAAAACACCATAAAGATCAGAATAACAATCGCTTGTGAGCACGAGGGCACCAGGAACTTGTCTTCGTGTTTCTTTGCCCCAACTAGTGTTCGGGTAGGAACCTTCGTCACCACGGGGCAAGGGACGCCGTGTTGCGTCAAGACTATGTGGGTACAGCTACCCACAGGCAGGTTTCCTTGAAACAGTCTTTTGATGTGAATACAGTAGAGGAGAGGCGCATGTAAGATCTACCCACCCCGCGCGTGGTTATGCCCAACGAGTCCACCAATCGGTGGCCAGAACTCTCCATGCGCTGATGTTTGTATCCGCTCCCGCTTGGGATCGAACCCGACATCTCGACGAAAGAAACCCAAAACCCTATCTACCAGGCAACCGAGAGCTCCGGTGGACGGATAAATGAACCATTAAAGAAAGTTGTGAGTTAAAGGCAGCACCCGTCCATTCCAATCCCTTTATCTTGTTGATAAGGTCCTTCGACTAGATAATGAATTTCACATAAAGAGTAGAAAGACACTCACTGGCGAGTCCGAAGGGACCATAGGCCGGTCCTCTTTGGGGGGGGCGAGAAAGTGCTAGGTACGATTATGTGACAAAAACCACGGAGAAGGGGAACTCTTCATGGCCCAGAGGAGACCCTCCGTTGCACGTCAAGGGAGTGGGGATATATAACACCCTTAGGCGGGCTCCGTTGAAGGAAGAGTGATATGTTGTATGTAAGAAGAAGGGAAAAAGTAAATGAGAGCATTGTTGTGGTTAACTATGTGTGTAATAGCATATGTGGAAGGAGCTTCCTGTACGCATGCGTCAGGTTCAGCGCACCGCTAACTGGCGATTAACTCCATTAGAGTATCGAAAATTATATGCGTCCGTTTTCGTCAGGAATCGAACCCAGTGCTTAAGTATACAAATCAAACGTCATGAGTTGGCTATGGAATCCATATATACATAAAAATAATTAAAGTTTAACTATAGATCCCCTTTTCGTCCAACAGAAAATCCACCATGAAGCTCATCCGTTCCAAGGGGTTTGGGTTCCTCAAATGCTTCAGAGCCATCCTCCCAAGGATGAGGTCCTCCGAGGCAAATACCCATTGATAGAGGTCAATGCGGGTAATTTGATATCATGTGGTGATTTTTAAGAAAGTTTAACGCCATCTTTCACTCTTTGTTGAATCTATAACGAGGGACGTTTGTTTCAACTCTAAGCATAGGTAAGAATATGTCTAATATCTTGTGAAAGAAATTATATGTCCTGTAAAATCTATGACCTACCTATGGAATGGTGTGCCGGAATAAGAATTAAATAGGCGAAAAGGAAACTGCACTGCTCACAGGTAAATAGGGATTAGTGCCACAGATTAGTATAGAAATACCCGAATAGCGAAATAGACACTTTATATTCGGCTGTGTTGAGAGGATTTCTATTAAATATGTATTCTTTTATTTATGGCGCCCATCTAACGACAGTCAACAATGGCATCTGTCACCGTAACTATCTCTTTTACCAATTATTAGGGTACTTTAACATCAAAACATACACTAGAAACAAAATGAAAGCAAAGCAAAAGAAAAAGTAAACAACAAGTAAGCAAAAAAAAAGCAAATAGTTAAGCGAGGAGAATATGGAGGAGACACGCTACGTCTTCGGGGAGCGGGGAATCTCGCCTTCTACTGGCAACAGAGCGTGCGACCGACACCTGAGAGAGTCTGATAAAATTCATGAGGGCAGCCTCCTCTAGGAGTCCATAAGTCTATGTGAACAAATATGTTCCAAGCACAAAGGACAGTCGGTAGCGACCTCGCTCCTACCGGTATTGGGACAGGTAAAAACTCAACGCAGTAAGAGGTAGGGGAGTGCCTCATCAACTGGTAGTGCCTCCAGGCAATTGTGTCCAATTCGAAGACGAGAGTATGTGACCTGAGGCCACCGCGGAAGTAGGTCGACGGGAACAGATGCGATGCGATGGCAGGCAACATTAGTTCCCATCGTCCGTCTCTCATTTTTTTGGCCTGGCATCCCAAGGGGGTTGATCTTATTCATGCCATGTAGACATTGTAAAGAACAACGAAACGTTGGTCTGGTCGCCTACTCTTCGCGGACTCTTAGGCGTCTGCATTGTTGTTCTTATTCCCCGCAATGTACAAGAACCCAGCAAATGATAATTTCAACATTTGCCTGGCTCGAGGCAACCTTGGCGCAACGGTACTCCGAACCACGGGGTGCAGAGATTCCAATAAAACGAGATCACTCAGGGTGATGTGTGAGTCGCTATATTTCAAGTTTGAGTCTTCGAGACGGGCATAAAGCGTTATCTCCCATATTGAGCCGTATATTACGACCATTTCGGTCAGAGGTCAGATGCAGCACCTAGTAAACCTCGAAGGTGGAAAATGCTATGCGTGAAAGATGGGATACGGCGTGGAAGCCGAACTTTGCTTCGTACTTGGAGCCATCTGTGTGCAGGACACGGATACAGCGTGACACGAATTGTGCTTCAAAATGGTATAACATATTAGGTTGAGGAATAAGTTCTTGCGTTTTTTTAATGTTGTGTTGATTTAAGTTTTGTTGACGTGATTTGTGCACATATTAAGAAATAATAATAAATAATGAGAGCAAAATTTGCAAAGGTTAGGCTACGTCTCTTAACAGCGTAGGCCACGTTTTGAAGTTGAATAATAAGTCATTGCGGTTTATTTAAAAGTTATTTTAATTTAATTTTTGTTCTATACCATCAAAATTGAATGTCAAGTTGAAAGAAAGGTGCATTTTCAACACTTGTTGTTATTCATTTTCAATCGAGACGGGAACAATGCCAACGCAGCCAAAGCTCGTCGCGATATTTGTGCTGTGTACGAAGAAAATGCTTTATCAGAAAGGGCAGCTCAATGGTGGTTTTCACGTTTCAAAAACGGTCATTCCAATCTTAATGACGAAGAACGTTCTGGTCACCCCATTAAGTTCGATAAAGATCGATTGAACGACCTTCTTCATGAAAATCCTCGTTAATCGCTAGAGAATTGGCTGCACAATTGGCGTGTGATCAGAAAACTGTAGTGAATCACCTTCATTCGATGTGGAAAGTTCCAAAACTCGGTGCATGGGTTCTGCACGCTTTGAGTGAAAGCAACAAACTTCAACTCTCCACGATTGCCGCAGGTTTGCTTGCTCGTCACAAGGCTACTCGTGGACAAAGGAAAGCTTTCTTTACCGCATCATCACTGGCGACGAAAGGTGGCGTTTTATGTCAACATGAACCGTCGAAAACAATGGCTTAGCCCCAATAACAAACCACTTCCGCGATTAAAGCAAGGACTTCATCCACGAAAGACGATGCTGTGTGTGTGGTGGGATTGTGAGGGCACCATTCTTTATGAGCTCCTTGCGAACAATAAAATTGTCAATGCAGAATTCTACGTTCAACAAATGTATCGACTCGCCGAAGCTATTCGTGAAAAGCGCCCTTAGACGACGTTATGGAGTCCTTCTGCAACACAAAAATGCTCGTCCTGACATTACCAATATGACAAAAGACGCCTTTCAAACGCTTAATTGGGAAATCCTGCCGCATCCCCTATATTCGCCAGACTTGGCTCCATCGGATTTCCATCTGATCCGATCGCTCTCCAACAATTTGAGCGGCGTTTCGTTCAATACTGATGTGGAATTAAGAACCTGGTTAGACGAATTCTTCGAGTCAAAATCCAGAGATTTTCATTGCAGATGCATCGAAAAACTAGTTGAACGTTGGGAAGAAGTCGTAAATAACAACGAAGGATACATTATTGATTAAATTGCATATTGTTATCAATTAAAAATGATTTTTTTCTAAAATTGTTAATGGTAATGAATAAATTTGATAAGACCGCAAGAACATATTCCTCAACCCAATAGTACCCCCGCCGATATGAAATCTTTAATATAATAGTCAAAAGTGGTACCCTCCATGGTGGCGTCATTGGCCGAAGCAGAGGCCATACCGACCGGAGAATTCACCGAGCTCTCCAAAAGATTTCTTACCCCTTAGGGATGTCTGGTGTCTCTCGACGGCATAGGCAATGTCGAAATTAGCAGCGTAATCAATGATAGTCGTTGGCGATTGATCGAAACGCATTATCCACGCATACAAACGCATAATGAATTTTGCAAAGTACAGGGTAAGTGGTTGCTTCCTGGCATCGACAAACAAGCCCTCAATATGCGACGTGCTGAAAACAGCGATCGCCAGAGGGAGACCTGAGTGGTGGATCATGTCCACCCTCCTCAATTCGCAGTTGGCTGAGGATGCTTAAAACTCACATTCGTAAACAAGCTTTGAACGAACAAAAGATAGATAGAAAAGGTAGGCAGTAGCCCTATCAGCACCCAATTGCTGAACTTCAAGTAACGAAAATGTCTATGATGTGGGTACAAGAGTCATTAATACTAAATATATGGACCTCGCATCGGTCATAAACATTACCAAGAGAATTGAGCGAGTCTAATACTTCCAGAGGAGCCTTATATAGGAACATGTCTGGGTTGGGATGGATGAATAGATAACGATAGAAGTGCAATAACCTAGCTTTGGTTAATGAAACTCAAACCGTGTGTGCTTCTGCTTAACGAAAGATGCAGTTCAATGCCTGTGGGGGAAATTCCACGTGGAATTTCTTTTCCAGCACGGAAGTTTCATGTGCTGGAGAAGATTCTGTTAGGCTTAAATTGGTAAGCCTAACTCCCCACTTCTACAAGTGGTAGCCTCGAACCGCGTCCACCACGATTCACCTTTACATGAGGTAGAATAGCTTCGGCAAGAAGATTCGAGGCCATTCGAGAGTAAAGCTGTTTCCCACTCACCCCCCCCCCCACAATTCTCCCGCGGGGAGAGTCTCAGATATATATATTGCTCGTTTCCCATGAAACCGACACAGAGTTGAGAAGTTTCGCACGGACCCCAAGAAAATTCCCCTAGTTCCAAGTCAGATGCTAACAACAAAGCAAAGTGACAGCTGAACTCTTTTTGTGTATTGGAATTAGCCCAAGCCAGTGAGGTTATTCCATTTAACGATCGCTACCGAGCGATTTTTTCGACTTCTTTCGTCAACTCCTGTCGAAGCCTTCCTCGTTCGCCCCTCGTTTTCGGGTGGCCTAAATACTCTCCCCTGGACCGGAGGTTCCCCCCCATCCTTTTTTGGGAGAACCATCATCACTTTAACATCCCGCTCAGAAGCTTCAAACGGCCTCGCCTCACGTGCCGAAGACATCCGTGAAGCCTTACCCTGTCGTCTCACCCTGAATTTTCCGTAAGCCAACCCCTCTTCCCCTCCAGTAACTCATTTGCGTTAATTCCACTCATTTGAATAGTCTCCTCCCGTAACACCTTAAGTTTTAACTTCATAGTCTGATTCATAACTACAATTCCCCCCCTCCCCTTCGTTCATATGATGTAATTTTACCCTTTTATTCTCTGATGTAATTTTAGCCCATCATTTCTCGCATTATTTTTATGTAAATAAAATTATATTTTAAGATAACCTTGAGCTTTGCCATTGCCCATAATATACCTGACCTCGTTGCATTCTTATCAAGTTGTTTCGCCCGTCGAAACTCGTGGCGTTCCGTCCCTTTTGTTGGCTCACCCTGAAGTTATCGGTCCCTTCCCCCATAGATATAATATGGTATTGATATATTGTAATGTCATAGTACGACAATGCCTATTGAGTCGAGCTCCCAAGGTTGGTCGCACCAATAGAGATTCAAAGGTTGCCGACGTGGAGCGTAGCGAGTAAATCTTCCAGTAGCATCGAGGTGATTGATACCTTTGATACTCAAGGAAAAAAAGAGAGTTATACTGAGTCCACTTCCCTGCATCATACGATCCCAGCCCATCTGGGCCAAAGAGGGATCTCCTCATCCGTAGGCTGAATCTACGATTTCTTAGAAATTAAAATATGAAAATTATAAGGTTTACCTTCACCCCCATAGAGTGGAGGGTTTCCATGATACTGTATCGCGATATAGTATCATGGGCTTCTCCAGATCAAAAAACAACGTGGCGTAATCTTGTCTACTTAGGAAGGTCTCGCATAGAGCATGTTTTAGCCAGACCAGAGCATCTGATTCGTAGTGTAACTTACGGAAACCACAATGTGCCCAAGTCAGGTAGCCTCCGATGATCAGAAAATAATCTAATCTAATATTTACCAAATTTTCCATCAATTTGCATACGCAGAAGCTAAGAAAAGTTGGTAGAGTGATCTCTCCCCAGTTTACAAAGAGCGAGAAGTTGGGGAGGATACCCATTCTTCAATTCATGTTGAATAAATATAGCAAAAGGTACTACTAGCTGTACATGCTTGACAGGCGGCATCGTCCGTACCAGGAGTGATGTCTGCGCATGAAGCGTAAACCAGTTGTTGAAGAGTTATCTTGTTCCTTAGGTGAAGTCCATTCGGCAGTCTTAGCCACGTTACCACGGATATTGAATGCTGGTGGGGTAGCATCCTAATAAGACATTGTAAAAAAAAGGTTCTGAAACATACCGCTAAGGATGCGGGGTCCTTGATTGCGTTCCAGTTCTCTTTGAGAACGGGACAAGGGTCCGAAGAGAGTTTGCCGCGAATCCTTCTGGTGTGCTTCCATACCTGTACAAGAAAGTACTTTTTTGTTAAGTGAAGATAGGTATGCCCGCCAAGAAGAGCTGCGTACTTGTTTCGATACATACCAGAACCTAGCCATAGCTCGACGAAATTCACTGACGGTGAAATCATTCTCTCAGGCGCTTCTAGCGAATCTAGGCGTATCGTTTCTGGCAAAGGGCCGTCTTACACTCAGCCAACAACAAGAAAGCAGAGGGCGTGCAAAAAGGCGGGACTTTCTAGGAATATTAGTTAGGGCCACGGCGATGAGGTTGCGGGAGAATAGATCAACGGCCTCATTAACCGACTTAAGCTACTAGACTGGAAGAGAGAAATTAGTCATTTCCAGAAATACTGACTTCCATGCCAACTCCAAGCTCCATCAAGGCGTTTTCTCAGGCAGCAATGGCCCTTAAAATTATAGTTGAATAAGAAATTAATCACTACCATAAAGGTAATCGACAATCTCTAGCCCCCCAAAATGTTGTGCATCCTGATAGCACAAGGACAGATCAAGACACGGACAATGTCTGCTGATCAAAGTCGCGTGTTCTCACTTATTCTTATTTATGACCTTACGACTTTCAAAACTTTTAATAATTTTCGGAATAACCTTGGGAGGACATTGCCAATTATATCATTCGAAAAAGAATGTAAAACAACATAAGGGTTTCAAATTTTGTTAGAATCGGCCGAATGGTTATGAAGTTATTGCCTATTACTTTCCCCGCTAACATTGGGAAGACCTTGGCAATTATAACATTCGAACTAGAATGTAAAATAACACTGGCATTTCAAATTTCGTTAGAATCGGCCGAATAGTTACAATGTTATTACCAAAACAATAAAAAAACAAAACGGAGACCGATGGATCGAACGACCGACATAGTGAGATATAGAGTCGCATGCGACTAAGCGCACGAGACTAAAAAGAAGCGGTTCATGAACGGTAATGCATAAACTCTCTCCAGCTCGTCAATCATATGCACAAAGACCTGAGTCTGGAATTGATTGTATAGTCCTCCAAGAGGGAAACATGACCTCGGCAACCGTGGCACAACTCAGCGGAATTTATCCACCTCGATGATGGCTGACGGAGGAATGCACTAAGAAATAAAAGTATACGTCCTATCTATGTCTCAGTGTACTAAAACTGCCTGAAAGGTATTTATAGTAGGGATGTACCAATATATCGGCATCGTTATCGATATCGGCCATATCGGCTGTTTAGCCGATATAACAATATCGGTATCTGTTAAGCAAATATCGGTCAATAACCGCTATTTAACATTAAAACATTAAGTACAAGACTACTCAAGTTCAATGTTCCATACTTTATAGAGACGAGGGTTTGATGTTCGTCAATAAATTACTGATTTTTCAATGATTACCCGCAAGTCCTTAAATCCTAGTGTCTTTTATTAGACTTGGTCTTGCTGCATATTCCGCATGTTCCATGGTTGCATTACCACATTCCTCTCTTTCGTATCGAGTGATTTTCAATTATAATTTAGGATTATAAATATTTTCCCTTTTAATCTTAAGGGAGAAAATTATGTGTGATATGTTGATATTAATTATTATATGGTATGAAAAGTCAGTATTAATTAGAAATTTAGATTTATTGAAAGTTAAATGACCACTAAACAATTCTTAATAACAAAGTACTTGATATTGAGAGATTTATAAAGTTGAACTTAAAATTTGATATTTGAAATCAAATAATTCGAGGTTATAATGAGAGAGGAGCAGTTGTTCTCCATGTTCGGCTGTCATCTATCTCCTCGTGTGCTGAATAGCCTTTCACTGGCAACTGAAGGAGGTGGTACACATATGTATTTTTTAGCAAGACTTAGAAGGAAACTTAAACCAAATGTTTCTTCGTAGCTCTTCCACCAGTTAAGTGGACATTCTGTACGTGCTAGTGGAGAGAGACTTAAGTAGGTTGGTATTTCTTTCATGCTGAAAAGACATAATTTCTAATTAAATATTTGCAAAATCTGGAAATTAATTAGAATTATATACATAATTTTATTAGAATACATGACCTAAATGGTGTGATTTCTGTTTATAATGATTAAATGTAATCGTAGTATGTAGCTAAGAATTTTTTTAGTTTTGGATGTTACCGACTAAGAAGTATAACTACAATATACATACAGTATATAAATGATTATATTACTTGTCACAGATATAAGAGAGAACATAATAAATATTAGATTTATGCATTTTAAATATAAACTCAGAAAAGGCATTTGTGACCACGGTGTTGTTATCTTTGACGTTCTTCAGACTGTCTGGATGAGCAGACCGTTTTTTCTCAAAGAAAGCCGCTTAAAGCACTGGATTATCCCACATATCCCTCAGTCTGTGAATGTTGTGTTGTTGGCGTTGGTGGCTATTTGGTGCTGAGTCTTTTAGTATATGTTTTATTGTGTGCGGTTTTGAGCACAGGGTAACAAACTATTAAGTACATAAAAAGTTATAAACTAATTAGAATTATTCATTTTTAACTCTTAACATAAGAACATAAGAAAAGAAGGCGACTGCAAAAGACCATTCATGGCCTACACTTGGCAGCTCAGCTCCTTCAATTTTTTAGTCCTGTCGGAACTTTCGGAAATGTTTTGAGGGACTTCAGTTATTTTTTTCATCGTCTAGTTCCCCAAAATCTTTAGTTTAATTTTCTTTATCTCGGGTAGCTTTGAAGCAGGGTGGGCAACCTTTTTGAGAGTGCGTGCCAAAATCGGCCAGATATCTAACACAAAATTTTTTCACGTGACAACCAAATTTTTTTGAGAACATATTATTTGATATCTCATAAGCATTTGAAGGACTTTTTTAAATAATTAAGAATCACCCAAGAGCAGTAAAGACATTATGTAAGTCATTATGTAAATTATGTAAAATTGACTGAATGAAAAAGATTATAACAGGCTTTACGAAAAGGTTCTTTGTCTGGATTTTTTCATTAGCCTCTAAGGATAACTGTAACTGCCATACCTATTTATACAATTTAACGACTGTCGTAGAATTGCTCATAGTCTAGTCCAATATTTATTCTAGTCCTTGATCTGGACACACCGCTTTTCTTTTAGTCGATGGTATTGACCCTATGACTCAATCTACGATCATATATATATATTGGTAGGCTTTAATTCCTACTGAACGTGCGAAAGCTGGTTAGAGGCGGGTTGTGCCGTAGCCAGGATTCTGACTATAAAAGTCCCACTTGTTACTGGAGGAGGTTTGTGATTGTTGAATTCTAAGAGTGCATAATACAGGTTGAATAAATTAGCCGAAGGGATTCTTAATTAAAGTCTTGCCAAGGGTACGTCAAAAAGGAGGAGCCACAAATAAACACACGTACAAAAAATAAACTTCACTTTACACAAATATAATAATTAGCAATAGTTAAACGGGCAAAATTAAGGATTAAATATTAAACACTGACGTTAATCGTCTAGATTTATAATGACTCAATGGGAGTATCAATCACTGTTAATTAAATAGGTAATTTAAGAAAAGAGGGACACTGGGTTTACAGATTACCATTAATTGCGATGGATTGGAGAGACGACTACTCAGGTCCAGACGCGGTGGTTTGGGGGGTGTGGAGAAATGGCTACATTAAGCCTCCTTGAGGAGTATAGGTACATTCAAGCCCCCCTCCCTTCATGAGGAGAAGCGTGGGAAAGGTAGCCGGCGAAAATGCTTACCATGTGTGATCTCCTCGCCGCTGTGGGCAGTTGGAGCTAACATATGTTTGAAGGCGACCACCTAAGGTCCTTAAACGACGCTCTAAAGATCGCATGACCTACGAGACCCATAAACCCGTGGTTAGGAAAAAAAACGGTGCGAGTCAGAAGGCACGCCAAGTAGCGGTGCGGTTACGAGCCCATAATTTGCGAGCTGACTTGGGCACCCCAGTGCCACCTCAGGAATTCTCGCTCTCCCCAGATGCTAACTCACCATTCGCTCCCCCCCCCCCTTTTGCATCTGTGGCCTGGTCACTTTCCCCTTTAGATGGGGCGGCAATCCGCCTATATATAAGCCCCGCAAAGAAAGAGAAGTGGATTATCTGAAGTCGATACGCCAGAGTAGGATTAGGTCGTGAAGATCGATCCATCGGCTAGACAAGAAGATTTTTAGAAGTCGATTCGCCAGAAGAAAGATTAGTTCGTAAAGATCGATCCTTCAGCCATACAAGACTATTTCCGTGAGAAACGATAGGATCAGATTGAGAAAATCGATCCCCCCCTTTCAGGGCCGTATTAACCTAATTAGTCAAGTTTTATATCGGTGCCATACCGAAGAAGCCTTTTCCGTCTGCAAAAAAAAGCCCGACTGAAGAAAAGCAAAGCCGCTCACACTCGAGTGAATCTCACATCTCAAGCACCGAAAGAGTGAGAGGAGTAGAACCCTGCCCCAACGAGCTCCCGATCTTTAAATACGTTGAAAAATCATCACCCGGCACAGGCGACAAGCAATCCCTCCTCGAAAATTCAAGCAGCGACGAAGCAACACTTCAAAGCGAGAGATAAGTCCTCCAGCGACATCCGGCAATCCCTAATACCTACCTGTAAGTTAACAATAACATTTATATCTCTATTACGATAGTAGAAGTTTAGTACGTCCCACGTTTTAAAGGAGAGTAGAAACCATTATTCTTGAACCTAGGTCATATGTGTTTGTAGATGACAGTACATCAATTTAATGTTTTAGGCTAAACAAATAGGGTCGTGATAAAAATACTAATTGGCAATTGGTTTGTTTATCGGAAGCCTACTTGTTTATATTTTGTCATTTGAGGCCAAATATAGAAATGTTTTCACTGTTGGTTTGTAATATTTAATTTAAAATACATGTTTATTTTTGGTAGATTCTGGTGTTTCCTCTTATCCTTATGTGTTTAAAAATAGCTCTTCCTTAAGGACTAAACCACAAAAAATAGCACTCTTAGAACAAAGCCTACTTCATCATAGAAGTAACTCACGCCCCTTAAAACATACCGCTACTAAAAGGGGGTCAAAGCGTAGAGTGATCAAAGCCAAGGGTCATTCTACGACATATTATAAAAGTGGTGTCAGGTCTAGAGGTTTTATATTAGAAAGAACCCAGCAGTGTCTATTTAAGGAAGAGCAAACACATAAAAGGAACACCAGGAATAATAGAATATTTGACGAGTGGGAAATTGGTAAAGTTAGAGGTGGATACCATCTAAAGGTAATTGTTAGGCCAAGTGGTAAGTTTCGGTGGTGGAATAGGTAAGGCTTGATTAAAAACAAGGTAGATGACTGACATAAGCGCGATGGCATTGTTTGACCTTTATCGGAAGCAAGGTCAAAGCCTCGGACTGGAAGGAACCGATCTGAGTTCGTTTATTCAGGAGAAAGAGAGAAACGAAAGAGAAGAAAGAAGAGAAAAGATGAAAATGGAAGCAGAAAAGACGAAAATGGAAGCTGATGAAAGAGAGAAGATAAGGGCCCACGAAAGAGCTCTTAGTAAAGACCAGTTAGAGGTGCAGTCAGTGTCATCTAAAACAGGAGTGTCACCAGTGGCCAGCATGAAACTCCCGGAGTACAAGGACGAAGAAGATTTATGCTCATATCTCTCCCATTTTGAGAAAATATTTGAAGTCAATAATTGCGACCTAGAAGAAGATGGGGTCGCCAGACTGTTACCGCTACTCAATCGTAGGATGAGAGAGATATTCGTATCTTTACCCTCAGAAGCGACTGTGGACTATTCCACTCTCAAAGCCGAACTTCTCTCAGCAACAAACCTTAACCCGGAAGAATATAGGATGAAGTTCAGGCATTCTCGTATAAGACCTGGACAAACATACAAACATTTTGGCTTTGAGCTTCGTCGAAGCCTACAGTTTTGGATGGAGTCAGAAGGGGTAGAGAACGAAGTCGCTGCGGTCGTCGACTTCATGCTTAGAGATCAGTTACTAAGTACACTACCCCAGGAAATCCGTGCATTCGTTAAGGACCGAAAAGCTTCTACCTTCAACGAGTGCCTGGACGAGGCTGACCTCCACGCGGTAAATCATCGGTTATATCCTAGGGAGTACAAGAAAGAGAAGGCTCCCTCCCCAAAGAAAAATGGGCCGCCACCCAGGCATTTACAGAAGAAGCCCTTTAAGTTCTCAGCCGCAAAAGGAACTTATAAACCAAATTTTGGAGGAGAAAAAAATCAAAAGGAAGTTAGGATTCCACAAGGATCATACCCTAATACCGGCACGTATCCCAGGAAGCCCGTCACTTGTTATACCTGCGGGATAATAGGTCACCTGAGTTTCCAGTGCCCCCAGAACTCCCGACTGAGGGAAACCTCGAGACAACAGGTGCAAAACCTGACTGCCGCGATCCCAGCAGGACAAGCTGATGCGTCCTACGTCCCCGCGCCAACATCCGAAGGGCCCCAGCAACAGGTAAACTTTCTATTCAACAAAAGTTCGCCAGGCGGCCTACAATTTGAAGAGGGCACTGTTAATGGGTGCCGAGTATCCACGTTAGTCAGAGACACCGGATGCACGTGCATAGTGGTATCCGACAAGTTGCTGCCCCCAGTAAACCCTGCCCATAAGAAATTCGCAATCGTCCACGACTTTTTAGGACGCGACAATCGATTCCCCGTCGTGAGATGTCATATACAATGCAGATATTTCACCGGTTTGACGGACGTGGTAGTAGCCCCGATTAAGTTCTGCGCAGTACTAATCGGACAAAACCCCCTAATTCCCCAGCAAGAAGTGGCCCAACAAGTAGTCACCCGGGCACAAGAAGCCCAGAGGAAAGAGCAACCTGCTAAGTTGACCCCGAGGATTACCCGCGAAGACAATGGGTTCAAATTGACTTCCTTCGCCAGTGCTCAGAAGGAATGCCCCACTCTTAAACCTCTATGGGAGAAAGCTATTAAAGGTGAAATTCTCCAAGTGAAAGGAAAGAAGCCTATCCAGTATATCGTAGAAGACTCACTTCTCTACCGTACTATCAGCGAGGAGGATAAGGAGAACAAGAAAGCACTGTGTGTACCTCAAGAATACACGCAAAGAGTTTGAATACCGCGCATGATGGAATATTAGCCGGACACTTGGGCACAACAAAACGGCGCAGCAGATATTCCGACACTTTTATTGGCCCCAGGCCGCCAGGGAAATTGTGGCCTATTGCCGATCATGCGACGTGTGTCAGAAGGATCCCTCCAGAGGACGGGTACCTCCCGCTCCCTTACAAAAGGTGCCCGTTATAACCGAACCATTCTTTCGAGTGGCAATTGATTTAGTGGGACCAATTCACCCCCCTTCAAGTGGAGGACACTCCTACATCCTCACCCTAGTGGATTGTGCCACCCGGTTCCCAGATGCCGTGGCCCTACGGAAGATTGACTCTATTTCCTGCGCGGAAGCATTAATTTCAATTTTTGCACGAGTAGGCCTGCCTAAAGAAATTCTATCTGATAGAGGGCGCCAATTCACCTCAGAACCGATGGATGCCATTTACCCGGGTACGCCCCTGCAAGTCATACACACCGTGTGTATGGAACAAGACGAGGAATACGAACTTACCTCGCTCTCACCTACCCCGGAAGACCCTCGGGTGAATCTAAAGATAAATCCCCACTTAGAAATTCAACAAAAAGCGTAAATGTTGAACTTGCTCATGGAATTCCCAGAAGTCATTTCTGAAAACCCTGGATGTGCCAAGGATTTTTTCCATGAAATAAAACTAAAAACTAATTTAGTGGTTCGGAGCAAACCATATCCTTTACCAATCCACCTACGAGAAGCCTTCAATAAGGAAGTCCGGAATTTACTAAAATTGGGAATTTTAGAGCCATCGGAGTCCGATTATTGCTCCCCCATAGTAATGGTTAAGAAACCTGATCAATCATTTCGGATGTGCGTGGACTTCCGAAAATTGAATTCAGTGACCGTTTTCGACGCCGAGTCCATCCCACTAATAGATCAAAATCTCCATTTATTTGAAGACGCTAAATTCATCACCGAATTGGATTTATGTAAAGCGTACTATCAAATACCTCTCGCTAAGAAGTCCAAAAAACTGACGGCTTTTGCGACCGAGAGAGGTCTGTTACAGTTTACCAGGCTACCCTTCGGACTACTTACAGCCGGTAGCAATTATAATAGGATGATGAGGCGAATTATCGCTGGACTAAGCGACGTTTCGTTTTACTTCGACAACGTGTACGTAGCTACCCGTACATGGGAGTCACACTTACACGCCCTACGCTCATTGCTGGAGAAATTGAAGGAGCAAGGTCTAACCGCCGGGCCGACCAAGTGTTATTTTGCCTACGAATCCATTGACTACCTGGGATTCAAAATAGGACAAAAACACTTGACTACCCAGCAAGAAAAAGTGGACGCCATAGTCAAGATGCCCCGGCCGAAAACCAAGAAACAACTCCGATCGTTTATGGGAGCGGCCTCGTTCTATAGGCGTTTTGTACCACACTTCGCTTCCATTGCGGCCCCACTGAATGATTTGTTAAAAAAGACAGCGTCAGACCCTGTCACGTGGAACCCCCATGCAATAACTCAGTTGGAGATTCTAAAAGGAAAACTCGTAACTGCGCCCATTCTTCGCTTACCAAATCCCAACAAGATCTTCGGTCTTCGCACGGACGCTAGTCGGGACGGGTTAGGCGGAGTATTGCTTCAATACGAAGATGACGAAACAGCCTATCCCATAGCTTATGTCAGTAGGAAACTGTTGAGTAGAGAAAAAGCCTACGCTACTATCGAAATCGAAGCTTTGGCCATAATATGGTCCATAGGTAAATTCGAATATTATCTAATAGGGCGCGAGTTCAAGTTGGAATGCGACCATAAACCGTTGTCATACTAAGGTAAAAATAAGTGTAAGAATGGAAGACTCCTGAGATGGAGTTTACTCTTGATGGAGTACCAGTACTCCATTCACTACATAAAAGGGTCCAACAATTGTATGGCCGACTCGTTAAGTCGGAACCCTGTCGACGATTAAGGAGCAGCCCAACTAGTGTATTATAGCAAAGTTAAGTGTAAATCAGTAGAATTGTAAGTAAGTAGGGGCGAGTAACCCGAGTGGTAGGTAAGAAAATCCTAAGTTGGCACAGTAATATAGGAATTAATGTAAGGTCAGGTGAAATGTTATCGAGGCATTCCCGAGTGAACTAGAATTTATTGTATAATATAATGTTCCGTAAGTTACCCATGTATATTATTGTAAGCGTCGGATTGGAACCCCCCCCCCTCCCGTTATTTTCTTAAGAATGGAGGTAGATGTGGAGAAATGGCTACATTAAGCCTCCTGGAGGAGTATAGGTACATTCAAGCCCCCCTCCCTTCATGAGAAGAAGCGTGGGAAAGGTAGCCGGCGAAAATGCTTACCATGTGTGATCTCCTCGCCGCTGTGGGCAGTTGGAGCTAACATATGTTTGAAGGCAACCACCTAAGGTCCTTAAACGACGCTCTAACGATCGCATGACCTACGAGACCCATAAACCCGTGGTTAGGAAAAAAAACGGTGCGAGTCAGAAGGCACGCCAAGTAGCGGTGCGGTTACGAGCCCATAATTTGCGAGCTGACTTGGGCACCCCAGTGCCACCTCAGGAATTCTCGCTCTCCCCAGATGCTAACTCACCATTCGCTCCCCCCCCCTTTTGCATCTGTGGCCTGGTCACTTTCCCCTTTAGATGGGGCGGCAATCCGCCTATATATAAGCCCCGCAAAGAAAGAGAAGTGGATTAACTGAAGTCGATACGCCAGAGTAGGATTAGGTCGTGAAGATCGATCCATCGGCTAGACAAGAAGATTTTTAGAAGTCGATTCGCCAGAAGAAAGATTAGTTCGTAAAGATCGATCCTTCAGCCATACAAGACTATTTCCGTGAGAAACGATAGGATCAGATTGAGAAAATCGATCCCCCCCTTTCAGGGCCGTATTAACCTAATTAGTCAAGTTTTATATCGGTGCCATACCGAAGAAGCCTTTTCCGTCTGCAAAAAAAAGCCCGACTGAAGAAAAGCAAAGCCGCTCACACTCGAGTGAATCTCACATCTCAAGCACCGAAAGAGTGAGAGGAGTAGAACCCTGCCCCAACGAGCTCCCGATCTTTAATTACGTTGAAAAATCATCACCCGGCACAGGCGACAAGCAATCCCTCCTCGAAAATTCAAGCAGCGACGAAGCAACACTTCAAAGCGAGAGATAAGTCCTCCAGCGACATCCGGCAATCCCTAATACCTACCTGTAAGTTAACAATAACATTTATATCTCTATTACGATAGTAGAAGTTTAGTACGTCCCACGTTTTAAAGGAGAGTAGAAACCATTATTCTTGAACCTAGGTCATATGTGTTTGTAGATGACAGTACATCAATTTAATGTTTTAGGCTAAACAAATAGGGTCGTAATAAAAATACAAATTGGCAATTGGTTTGTTTATCGGAAGCCTACTTGTTTATATTTTGTCATTTGAGGCCAAATATAGAAATGTTTTTACTGTTGGTTTGTAATATTTAATTTAAAATACATGTTTATTTTTGGTAGATTCTGGTGTTTCCTCTTATCCTTATGTGTTTAAAAATAGCTCTTCCTTAAGGACTAAACCACAAAAAATAGCACTCTTAGAACAAAGCCTACTTCATCATAGAAGTAACTCACGCCCCTTAAAACATACCGCTACTAAAAGGGGGTCAAAGCGTAGAGTGATCAAAGCCAAGGGTCATTCTACGACAGGGGGCATTAACACGAGTTCTCGGGGAGAGGTGGTTTAAGACGACGGGTTCGGGGCTGCTGGCTGCAGTTCCGGTTAGTTAACTCCTAACTGGATGTGACACTAACAAATAGTAACTTCCAGTAACTATTTGGATGTTCCTTTTCTTTCTAAAGTTACGTTGAGCAACAGAGCGTATTCTTCTAGTCACAGACTCTGCGGGGCGGGATTTACTTCAGGAACAATTTGAGACAGCGACCAAGTTGTCTCGGCGGCGCGTTGACAGTCAATACGTTACGGCAACGACTCTCGTTCAACGTGAGGGTTACGCGTTACGCGAGTAAGTTTGGGACACTGCTCTAGAGAGATGAACGGCGATGTTATTTATACCGCGGATTGTGGGAAATCGAGAGAGAGATTCCATTCTTGACAATTTGCTTATCGCAGCGCCTTCTGGACAGTCTCCATGGTATCATAAAGAAGGCAAATAGAATTTAGGCTTCTCTGTGAGATAGGCCTTCTTTCTTCAGACTTCCTGTCGCCAGTTGGGGGAATGGTGGGGGGGAGAGAGAGGAGACGAAGGTCAACTCAAACGACAAATTTCTTTCGTTCCCATGATTGTCTGGCGGCATGCGAGTATGTACGTTCCATACCTTCACAACGACTATTATTAACATCAACATTGATATTTTTTCCGATTAATCAGTCATTATTTTTTCCAATTTATACCTTTGTATTACTAAATCACAGTAAAAGGTTACTAACAGATAATCTTTTGCTTATTTTAAATCCTTTACAATTGATGTATAAAAAAAAAATATATATTTATTTACCTTCCAAACTACATTCAAACAACCACTTTCAAAAGAAAACATCAGATAAAACTAGAGTCAGAAAACTTGTTGACTCTTTCTATATATTATTTTTCAGGGGGATTTCTGCTGCTGTATCACTGATGACAGATTTTATATCGGGTTTATATTTAGTAACCTTGAGAGATATGCATGTACTACTAGTTTCATCCATCAAGTTACTTCTCTCACGAAACTGAACAAAGTTCATCCCTGAGAACAAAGATTCATAAGTATATGTAGACAAAAACATGGATAGTAATGCTGTTTCAAGGTTCTTTAAACAGATAATTTTCTGGAATAGTATTCTAAATCCTTAATACTTCATTTTACACATTTCTCTCCGTTACTCCCATCTCTAATCGCTCCTTTTTCACTATTTTCTAAGTCAACTCTAAGATCAACAAATTTTTTGTTTCCAAATTGAGCTACTTTCAAATTCAATCAAGTGCATTTCAAATCATCCATGTCTATTCATTGAAAACATTTGCAAGTTTAGTTCATCCAGTTTGATATTGTCTGGAAACTTAATGAATTTTGCCGTCTCTTCCAGTTCTCTAAACCTAGCAAATCTTGCAAAGAACTGCCCAACACTTACCTCAATAATTTTTACAAACAGCTTTTGAAGACATTGGCGGTTTGTTATGTCATCTTCCTGGAGATCATCGATGTACCTCTTTATGTTTGGAAAGTATCTGAATTTCTTATCATTCTACATCTTTCTTAAAAACCTCTTTATAAAAAAAAGGTATCTGCGCTTTCGCGTGCCAGAAATAAGTCATCGGCGTGCCACATTTGACACGCGTGCCAAGGGTTGCCCGACCCTGCTTTGAAGGTTCCGTTTCGCTTTCATCTTCTGAGATTCGACTGAGACTGCCTTTATCATTTTTATTGTCTTGTATTAACAGTGTTAAAGCTACGTCACAAATCATAGTTTTAATATTTTTTTTTTCCCGCTGGTTCAAAATATTGCAGTTTGTATCGTGAGTTAATAACCGTTGGAAGAATAAGTTTGTTATTTCGTTTGTATGGTTCAAATCTTTCAATATAATCTCTTTGGAGTTTATTTTACAATTATCTTTATACCACTAATAGTTTGAGTGAGTAATCGAGGTAAATCTGCATTACCACAATAAAAGGGATGATCAAAGAGACGGTGACATTATCGAAACTCATTTCTCGAGTGATAATTTCAAAGTTTCTTAAGACTATGAAAAGGTTTTCAGACAATTCCCATTAATAGTCCCTTAAGCTGGATTGCCTCTTATGGCGCAAAATAGAATAATTGCTTTCTTCTGCTCTATGAATCTTTCCAACATGTAAAATGTTGAGTTCCATCTAGTGGAGACGTCTTGAATCAAACAATGCTTTGGAAGATCTAACTATTTCTGTAACATTTCAAGAGTTTCTCTTTTAGAGGTTAAATGATTGAATTTTCCAATTATGGTCTGAGGAAAATTTTTTAATGTAAAGCAATGTAACTGATTATATCGGCCGTATCTGATACGGATATATAACTATAGCCTAAAATTGGATATCGATGCATCCCTAATTTATAGCGATTAGAATAACAGACATCATGCTGAGTGTAAATCAAGCATCCACCTACCCGACTCCCATCCAGTCATAGCCGGATCGTAAAATCATTATACTCTATGAAAGTGGACAGGGAACACGCGACCATCACGATCTCCTGTAAAAATTATAGCTATTGGGGACTGTGAGGGGACGAGCATTGACAGGTTTTTCCAATTGCACCAGAAACCACAGAAATTCCATTGAAGGAATATCCCTTGCAGGACTAGCTCGGCGGAGATGCAAGGGCCGTATTTAATGGGAATGCAATCATGGGGAAGGCCGTACGCTTCCCGGAGGAAGCACTCCTTGTGCTGTTGGCCGTACATGACGCTGAAAGCGCTGTTGACTTCGAGAATTATTGGGGATGTTGGGCTCGCCATGTGATACTTCTCAATCCTCTGCCTCAAAACCATTGGCGGGTAGGGCGGCTTCAACGGTAAGGCGCTCTTTCGGCGGGACAGCTGTATGATTTACTGAAGACAGTCTCATGACCAGCTTCAGGGGTTTGCCTCCTGTGAGTCTAACGACTCGGTTTAGGTGCGAGTCCCTTTTGCCTTACAGGAAAAGATCGTGCAGAGCTAGGAGGACTGGGAAGCCGAGGCGGGATTTCATCTATTTAAGCTCCAGCTCTCCAATGGGAGCGAATTTGGTGCTGGCTACAGCCTGCAAAAGTGCTCTGCGCGGGTAAGAACGCGACTGTGGTCGTAGGCCTGAATAAACATAGAACAGAGGATGCCTTTTACATTCGCGACATAGGACGAACCTGTTAGCGCTAGACGCGACAGGCAAAAGTAATTAGCCTCGCTAAAAGAGAGTTGGTTTGCAGCCTGAACGACCAGGAGCTCATTCTCCATGAGATATCCAACATATTGCTTCGAAGAATCAAGGTACATATCTCTCTGAAATGGAGATCATGGCCCACAAAGGGGCAGCAAGCGAGAGAGAAGGTCCCTCATCTCACTGTTAGTCTTCATAAACCCGGTCCACCTCCGGCAGACCTTGCGCTAGGGCGGATTTACCAATGTGGGGGGGAGGGAGCTTCAAATGGACCACCGAAGTTGTCGGGTATCCCGACTGGGCAAGCTTAAGTGGGGTCAGCATCGCGACCTCCATTACTGGGTTCCATTAGTGTAGTGATCCTAGGACCTAAGAGGTTTCTGAGAACGACCCAGGAGTTGAAACCTCCTCTTACTCCTCTAAGGGGGTTAAGGGGATTCACTTGCCTCCATAAGGGTAGATGCGAAAACCGAAGCAGGGCGTCGTTAGTCTCGCCGTGTTTTGGGCGGCCCCTTGAGAAAGCAAAGAAGGCCGCCCCAAGGAAATTCCTTCAAAGGGCGTAAGGGAGAAACTCCTGAACCATTCGGTAACGGAGAGGGAAAACGTTTTTGCCGCTAGAAGATACTTGTAAGGGTTAATGACAAAGTAAATAGGGTGTCACCTCCATCTAAAAGGTTGAGTGGCACGAAGTTCATTCCGATGATAGCAATGGAGAAACACCTTTAGGGCAGACAAATGGTTAGAGGGGTGCCCCTCCACCGGTTAAGTAAATACTGTCGCTCTTTTTCTCGTCCGCCCTAACAGCAAGGTAGGCCGAGGATTTTGAAAGAGGGATATAGTCAGAAATATTGACAAATTTTCAAAACGTTTCAAAAGAGGAGGGTTTCGAAATTTGTGACTAATATCGGGAATAAACAAAGGTGGTGGGCTATATCTTGCATCCAGTCGCTACCGCCTAGCTTGTGTTTTCTTAAGTTTCAAGTATCTACCCTGTATCCGTTTTAGAGTGATGTTTAGCACCTTTTCTGCGACGCACACTAACCAGAAGTTATTTAGTGGACGGTTCGATCGCTAGAGGCCTCAACATTTAACACAGCAACCAGAGATGCATGGCGACATAGAGGATTTCCTTACTAAGTCGTATAAATCGTCGACGGGACGGCCAACATCTGAAAAGCTGTTGTGGCAATCTCAGAGACGGGACGCGAGTCTTTTCCTTGGCCTGTCAGCAAACATAGCAGTAAAGCCCGTCGCCATAAGAAATACACTCTTGTACACCCGAGAAAGGCCGCAGGGTGGTAGATAGCCAATTACACTCATGGAAGGTGTGATTGGCGCAAAACTCCTCTTTCCATGAATCGCACTCCAACGCCCAGGATTTCTCAAGTCCTAGTCTCTTGCAGCTTGCTGGCGTTAAAGGGTGTTTTTTTTTATAAAGTTACAAAGCCACTGCTCTAACCTAGCATGAGACAGCTGGTCAGGTTCTTAAGCCAAGAAAATGGATTGAGTGGATAGTTTGAGTAAAAAAAGAATGCTGAGAGGGAATGAAAAGGAAGCGCACCTACCTTCTTCGGCCCCATCAGAGAATCAAGTCACTCAGTGACAGGTCTTCCCTAATTTGCACTCATGCCGCGAAGACGTGCGGGTCCTCCAGATAGCAAGTGTAACTGGGTGCACAGGATGCCCCTGAGAAGTTCTATTAAATCATAAAGTAGGAATTTCCTCCCCCAGCAAAAAAATAGGACCCCCTCCCACAAAAGAGAGCGTATAAGCATAGGCATGGAGAGTAAAAGTGTCTTTTTACAAGCCAATTTCCTTCCACTATATGAAAAAATGTTTAAGTTAAAGCAAAAACCATCGCAAATATCTCGAGAACTAAAAATTACGCAAAGATCCATAAATTGGTGAAAATTGAAAAAAAGAAAATGTGTAGAAAGTATATTGCCGCTATTATCCTACGGAAATTGGGGCAGCGAGGTTACTATATTGCGCGTGTTGGAGGCCTGAAGGAATTCAATCCCCTCCATATTCTCGCCTGGCAAGAATAACAGAAATGGAATAGTCTGCGCATCCTGTGTCTGCTATTCAACACCCGACGATAAAAGGAAAGAAGAATTTCTAAGGATGTGTTCTTTATTCAAGTAATGACGAATATTATTGAAATACTCTTTTCGTTTTCTTGTTGTTTGCGATCATTGGCCTCACTGCTATTCCATTCAGTCGCCTATTCATCATCCAATGTTTGTTTGTTCATACCCCAATCCATTGATTTTCTTCTTTAAAGGCAGTCAATCTTCACTCTTTGATTTCAGGTTTCATTTCCTGTGGAATGGGGAGATTTCATGATTAGAAATAACCGAGGCACAACGAATAGAAAGGGTTCAGACTGAGTTTCGGCAGAGCTTCCTATTTGAAAGAGCAGCCTGAATTATACAGGGTCACCACCCAAAAACTGGCCCTAACTCTCGATAGGCCTCATTTCTTAATTTTCTACAAGGATTGAATGAAACATTGGTGATAACTAGTTTATTGTGTTTAAAAACATCATATTAAATCATAAGAGTCTTTGGACTTTTCTTCTTTATTCTAAAGCACGTGTTCGAGATGATCTCCATTTAGCTCTGTGAATTTCTTGAGGCGCAGCACAAAGTTGTCCATGACGTCTTTACAAACCAACCGACTAATGGCTCTGATCTTCTCCCTGATGGCTTCCTTGAGATCCGTGATGGTCCTGTGTCTTTCTGCGTATATTCAATCTTTAAGGTAGCTCCAAAGAAAAAAACATGGGGGGCTAATGTCTGGGCTGTGAGGTGCCCACTCAAAATCAGTCTTGAGACTGATCACACGGCCACCAAAGATCTCTTTCAGCCAATCTCGGGACAGGTTTGAAGTGTGAGAGCTCGCTCTATCTTGCTGGAACCAGAACTTTCCCATAAGCGACGGGAACAGGGTGTGCAGCTCCCTCTTGAAAGTTTTGAGGACCTCAACATACCACTCATTTGTGACTGTCAATGTCGCACCAGATTCCTCGAAGAAGAATGGTCCGATGATGCCTCTGGCTGAGATTTCAGTCCATACCGTGCACTTAGGGGAGTGTAGGGGCTTGGAGGCTACCTCTTTTAGGTTGGAGGTCCCCCATAGAACATTTGTCTTCGAGTTTCCCTGGTCTTCAAGATGGAAGTAGGCTTGATATGAGGTCCAAAGGAGGTGAGGAAAGTTGGGGTCTCCTGAATCTTATCCAGTATCTTGACTACCATAGCCTTTCTCTGCGACTTGTCTAAGGCTTTAAGGGTCTGCTTCGTTTGTATTCTGTTTGTATGTATTGGTAGGCCTTTACATCCATTAATCGCACTATCTTGCAACTCTCACGGGATATACCGAGGGACTGAATTCTATTGCGCACAGAGCGTTTTGGACTCTGCTGAACTGACTCTCAAACGCTCTCGACCAGCTCGGCTGTAAGCTTCATGGGGTGTCCTGAATGGCTTGCATGGTTGTCACTGGCTGCATTGAGGTTCTCGACTGTACCATAGTTCTCGAAGTGGTCCATCCAGTCCAGAATTCTTCTCTTGGTGGGAGGGGGGGCTTTTTCACATTCGAACTGATGCACGAAAGTGTCTTGCACTTTCTTGAACGAGCCTGTCTTGTAGTAATATTTGACGCAGTATATTCTTTGCTGGAGCTCCCATTGAGATTTAGTTGTGTTCACAGGCGTTGCCTCTGTCATATTCTGCAAGGTAAGGGTGATTAGTTAATAAATGAAGGATATATCACAAAAAGTGTGTGCCGGCCCGTTTTAGGGGAGTGACCCTGTATTGACCGATGTAACTCTTCAACTTATTTAAACTCTTTTTTTTTCCCGCAAGGATGATGGGCACAAAATCTTCATTTATATTACGAGTATCACAGTAGGATCGTAGCTTGTATTAGACTGTATTTACGAGACCTCGTTTGAGCTTATCTTGCATAGAAAATCCTGAGCTTTGGTGATTATGAATTATACAGAGAAATGCTAGAAGTAAATAGACACCCAATTAAATTCTAAAATAAATTTAATGTAAATGTGAAAAAATGAAATACATCTTGAACAATGGAAGTACATTATTAATACTTTGAGGACGGCCGTTTATCGGCTTTTAAATATACAACTCGCCTTTGCATAGGTCTAATGTTCTGAGATTACACGTTGTAGTTAGTATCTTCGACCATGTTTGTCTTATGTTATTCAGCATTTCTGACTCTGTTTCTGGATTTCGGACTTTTTACGTAAAGTCCTGTGTAATATCTCTCATACTTGTTTTATTGAGTTCGCGACAAGATCCTGACTTGCACAAAGGTTTTTTGACGTCCTTTTTCTCCTCTCCTTCTTTTTCCCTTTTTGTGGTTTTCCAGGGAGCATCAAAGTCCATAAATAAACAACCTTATTTTTCAAGCTGACTATTTGAAAACACGGGTATAATTTTCTCTTTAATAATGGAAATCTATTTTTATAGTTGATATTACCAACACAACCAACTCTGAAATTCTATCATTACAAATTGGTCCCTTACGATAAAGGAAAATCCCTCATGTTTCACTGTTGGTTATCACCTTTTTATGTTACAATCCTAAGAGGATAATCTCTAAATTCATGCCTGTCCACTATCTGAAAATTAAGCAAACCTGGATTCGTCATAAGAAAATTATGCAGTAACAAATTTCTCAAAGCATCTATCGCTCAATTTATACAGACAACTAATTCCTCTTGTTAATATCGGTCATAGTTAAAATAAGCTTCCTCCTGGTTGTGCCTCCATAATATCCAAGCGACTGGAGGTAATAAATTCCTGCTCTTGGAACCTTTCTGCCACTCAAGAAGGTTTAAACTTAGAGTTGTTCTCGATAGATCTTCGAACAGCACGAGTATATATTTTAGAAGATCCAGGACGACCAAGTCATGCAGTAGTGATGTTTTACCCTTTTCTTAAATTAAACTATAATTCTATTAATGGAAGAAATGAGTATTCCAAAATTCCTACCAATATTAAAGTCTGATAAGATGTTAGTAAATTCTTGCCATAATAATGGCAAAAAATCGGAATAATATAATTTTATTATAGAACTGTGGGTGTATATTTACTTTTTGTATGGGGGAAAGCTGAGTAGAGGTTGCACCTTTTGACTCCTAACTGCGGCATCTTACTGGAGTGTGAGATGGTCAGATCGACTGGTCGTCACTCTCTTCCCAACTTTCACATGCTGTCTCCAAGCGCCACACCCTGGTAACCACTTCAGCAGGTGGGCTAAACCATGTTCTTCCTCTTCAGGAAGAGAAAGAACACGCTTAAGTTAGTAGAACACTGCACTTGGGAAGTCTTTGGCAAGTGCTCAAGACTACCCCGCGCAAATTCTGTTTCATGTGTGCTAGAAAGAACGAATGACAGCAGGCAGAGCAAGGGGTCATTATGACCTGCGCCCTTAAGTAAAGTCAAGTTATTATAGATACTTGTACCTCGCGGAATTCGTCTACTTGAATTCGCTTCTTTCTTGCACTCATGTTTTCTTACAACTACAGGGTGGTCTCACTAGCCTGTGAATACATCGTTGGATTTCTAACGGCGAGGCAGGGCGTTCACATCCAGTAATGGCCTACACAATTTTTTCTGTGGCGTCATGAGCTGGCCGCCAATTGGGCGGATACACGGATATTCGCCTCCTTTGGGATAAGTAGCTGCATGGAATACTAATATTCTTTATGGGTTACTTATATCCAAATACCGCTGACGGGGCAAGGGTACTCCCAACCCGTTGGTTCACGAAGAGTTGCACCATAATTGATTGGTGTTAAAATGACCAGACAACCTTAGTTATTCCCTGCCTCTTCAACGAGAAACGACACTAGTGCTTTTAGGCTAACCAGTGATTACCATTTTAATCTTTATGTGCATTTCATTAACCAGTCGGGGTATCTCGTCCACGTTGGGAGAGACGAATGAAGCTGCCTACCTAAAAATACATCATGAATGAATCTTGAGAATTCATCGAATTGAATTCTTCCTTATGATACGAGTCGACAAGGATTCTCTACTCCCACTGCTGACTATGGTGAGTAGAGTCAATCTGTCCTTCATTTTTTCTTGCATCTAAGAGATACTTAATTTCAGCCCAATCAAAAAATATATTTCTGCACCAACTTCAAATTAATACAATAAAAATAGCATTGTTAAAGAATTACTTTCTAAAATTACTACGCTTTAGGCAAATTTTATGATTTAATAAGGTTCATGGTTACTCAATTGTGTTAATCATGACCTACCCTCATTACTATTGCAATTAAAATGCAACCTTATTTTAACAGGGGCAGAAAATTTTGAGATATAATGAGTGAATAGGCGTCAACCACAGACTCTGCCGTTATTTTTAGTCGCGTGAGACTATATCTCACTATGTCGGTCGGTCCCCGTTTTGTTTTTCTTTTGTTTTTGTAATAACATTGTAACTATTCTGCCGATTCTAACGAAATTTGAAAACCTTATGTTGTTTTGCATTCTCTTTCTAATGGTATAATTGCCAAGGTCCTCCGGAGGTTAATCCGACAATTATTATAAGTTTTGAAAGTCGTAAGGTCATAAATCAGAATAATTGAGAGCACTCGACTTTGGTCAGCAGACCTTATTTGGGTAGTATGCCTCATTCCATTTGTATAAACGGCACATAATTCTAAGAAGATATTTGTAGCCTTTCGGAGTTTCAGGAAAACCACTGAATAGAAGAATTTATTGCATGGTAAGAAGGATTTAGGCTGCTATTTTCAGATGTTGATTTTGTTTGTGTAGTTTGAACAGATTGTATTATACAATCGATGATGGGAGCTCTAAAGAAGAGATCATTAGGATTCGCCTATCCTTGGAATATTAAAACAGTCACTTATATTGTAAAATTGCCCCGTATAAACATGCTTCCTAAGAGGGGTGTTGCGATGAGCGTCGTGGTCATATAAGCGATGAGCGATTGATAACACAGGTTCAAATCCCACTTCTTTATTCATTTTCATATAACGGTTAAAATAGTTTGCCTTATCTTTCCATTTCTACGTCTCCCATTTTCCTTTTTAAGCATTCATTGGTTCACGTAATATTCTGCTTAGCGTTTTTGCGTTTTTGCGGGTTGTGTTACCAATTTCCATTTCTTTGGGCCTTTAAATACATCCATATATATATATATATATATATATATATATATATATATATATATATATATATATATATATATAATATATATATATATATATATATATATATATATATATATATATATATATATATATATATATATATATATATATATATATATATATATATATATATATATATTTATATATATAAATATATATATATATATATATATATATATATATATATATATATATATATATATATATATATATATATATATATATATATATATATATATATATAAATATATATATATATATATATATATATATATATATATATATATATATATATATATATATATATATATATATATATATATATATGTATATGTATATATATATATATATATATATATATATATATATATATATATATATATATATATATATATATATATATATATATATATATATATGTATATGTATATATATATATATATATATATATATATATATATATATATATATATATATAAATATATATATTTATATATATATATATATATATATATATATATATATATATATATATATATATATATATATATATATATATATATATATATATATATATATTACTACCGAGAAAAATGAGATTTTCCTTTATATACAGTGGTCCACAAAAGTTCACAACACACTCTTAGAAATGCAAATTTACTTAACGCAGGTTAATGAAATTTACAACCCATGTGGAACTTTGTGTAACAAATACAATGTAATATTCAGAAGAGCAAAATGGTAAACAAGAAAGACTTTATAAGCACAATAGTGAAATTTGACGATGCAAAATTTACAACGCATTCATATAAATATGGTTTAGTACTTGGTTATATAAGCCTTGTGGTCAATTACAAATTGCAGTCTCTTAGAGTAGTCTTACGATCTTTTTCCCGCTCCGTGAGCTTACTTTATCCATTCCTGTTAACATATTTCCTTCAAATCAGATAAGTGCGTAGATCTCGATTCTGGACCTTGAGTTTCAATTCCCTCTACAGATTTTCGATTACATTCAGTTCAGGAGATTGAGTTCGCCATTCCAAACCATTAATTCCACCTGTATATAACAAATTCTTAATTTTTTTTACTGTATAATTGAGGTCATTGTCTTGTTGAAATGCCGCTCTTGGTTTCAATTTCAGAAAGCCAACGCAAGATAACAAATTTCCTTCTGAAATTCCCCTGTACTTTTCGCCGTTCATTCTTCCTTCGACTACTGCTATTCTTCCAAGCGCTAATGAGCAAATGCAATCTCATAGAATGATTGATACACAACCAAATTTGTCTGTAGGGATCGTATTCTTCGGCGCCTAAGCTGCATACATTTTAGTTGCGTGCGAGTCTAGTCGCGAGCGACTACATTTCACTACATCGGACGGGTGGTTCCCATTTTGTTTTGTTTATTGGTTTTGTAATAAAATCATAACTATTCATTTTATTCTAATGAAATCTGAAAACCTTATGTTGTTTTACATTTTCTTTCAAATGGTGTAATTGCCAAAGTCCTCCCAAGGTTAGCCCTGGAATTATTTTATTTTGGTAATAATATCATAAATATTCGGCCGATTCTCTGCTAGACTAGACTAGGCTATAATATGCTATACTCTGCTAGGCAAGCCTAGAAGAGGCTATACTATGTTAGGCTACACTAAACTAAGCGATGCTAAGATATAATGTACAAGGGTAAGATATGCTATGCTAATTTAGGGTATAAAATGCTATGCTAGGATAGCATACAGTATGTTAGGCTAGACAATGCTAAGCTATGCTTGACTAGGGTATAATAGGATAGTATAGACTACACTTGTCTAGGATAGTTAATGCTAGGCTAGGTTATACTATGCTAGGGTTTGCTAAGCTATGTTAAGCTATACTAGGCTAGACAAGGCTATACTTTGCTATGCTAGAGTAGGCTAAAGCATAATAGGCTAGGGAGTGCTATGCTCTGCTATGGTAGGCTATGCTGGGTAATACTATGTTAAATACGATAAGCTAGCTAATCAAAGCTATAATATGCTAAGATATGTGTGAGGAAACCCCACGTAGAATCTCTTGAGCAGACGGAACTTTCATGCGCTGCAGAAGGCCCGGTTAGGCCTAAATTGGTAAGCCTCCCCCCCCCTATCCCTTCCACAAGCGGTAGCCTCGAACCGTGTCCACCACGATTTACTTTTTCACGGGCAGAATAGCCTCTGCAAGAAGATTCGAGGTCATTCGAGAGTAGAGCTGTTTCCCGCTTACCACCCACCCCCACCCCAAACCTCGGAGAGAGCCTCGGACATAAATAGCGCTCGACTCCCATGAAGAGACACAGAGATGAGAAATCTCGCCCGGACCACAGAAGATTCCCCATAGTTCAAAGTCAGGTGCTAAAAACAAAGCAAAGTGACAGCTGAACTATTTTGTGTATTTGGAATTAACCCCAGCGAGTGAGGTAATTCCACTTAACGATCGCCACCGAGTGATTTTTCCGGTTTCTTTCGTCAACTCCTGTCGAAGCCCTCCTTCGTTCGCCCCTTATTTCGGGTAGCCGAAATACTATCCTCCTGGACCAGAAGTTACTCCCCCCTCCCTGTTTTTGGAGAACTATCATTACTTCAAGTTCCCGCTCAGAAGTTCCGAGCGGCCTCAACCCACGTGCAGAAGACATCCGTAAACCAACCCCCCTTTTCCCTTCAGTAACCCAATTGAGTTATTCCCTCCCCCCCCCCAATTTGAATAGTCTCTTCCTGTAATACCCTTAAGTTTTAACTTCATAGTCTGATTTATAACTACAATCCCCCCTTCGTTACTGATGTGATTTTGTCTGTTAATCCTCTGAGGTAATTTTAGCCATCAATTCTCTCATTATTTTTATGTAAATAAAATTATATTTTGGTACATGCCTCTTTAAAAACCTTGAGCTTTGCCATTGCCCATTTGTTACCTGACCTCGTTGCACTCTCCTCTCGCATTTCAGCCCGTCTAAACTAGCGGTGTTCCGCCCCTTCGTCGGTTCACCTGTAAGTTATCGGTCCCTCCCCCATAGATAAAATATGGTATTGATGTAATATAATGTCATACCACGACACTATGCAAGGTTATTCTAGTCTAGGGTATGGTATGCTATACTAGTCTAGGATATACTAGGCTAGGTTATAATATGATACGCTTGGTTATGTTATTTTAGGTGTGGTTATGCTAGGATAGGCTCTACCAAGCTAACCTCTAGTATGCTAGGCTATCGTATGCAGGGATATATTGGCTAGGGTATAATAGCCTATTCTAGCTTGGCTATACTAGGCTAGGTTACTCTATGGGACGTTAGGCTAGGCTTTGGCATACAATGCTAAGCCATACCTGGTTAGGCTAGGCTATGCTATAGTAAGGTAGGCTACACTATAATATGCTAGGTTAGACTAGGGTCTACTAAGCTAGGCTAGGCTATACTAAGCTAAGTTTAGATAAAGAAGGCTATACTCTGTTAGATGTTTACTAAGCTATGTTTGGCCCATCGCAACTAGGCTATTCTATTTTAGGCTAGGCGATCCTGTGTTTGGCTAGGCTTGGCTATACTAGGCTAAAACAGGCTAGGTTGTACTATGCTATCCTTGGCTATTATATGCTATGCTATACTAGGCAAGTTTAAGCTAGGGTATTCTAAGCTATACTAAGCTATGCAAGGCTATTCTCTATTATGCTATGCTAAAGTATGTGGATATACTATGTTATTTTAGGCTAGACTAGACTATGCTATGTTATACTATTCTGTGCCATGCTATGCTATACTATGCTATGTTATACAATGTTATACCATGTTGTCCTATATTATGCAATGCTGTGTTATGCTATACTATGATATGCAATAATATTCTATAATACACTATGCCCTAATCTGCTATGGTATATTATGCTATACTATAGAATACTGTGCTATTAGTGTGTCAATCTTTTCAACCATCTAATTATATAAATGAGGGGTGCTCAAAATATACAGCCCTACTTATGAATTCTAAACTTGCTTAGCTACGAGTACTTAAAAGTTTTGAGTTATTTTTGTCATCTTGGGAAATTAAATGACTATTAGGTATTATATTAATAATTATATCTATTTTACTTTTTTTTCTTATTTCACCGTTTGAAACATATTCATCACTGTGCTGAAGATTACGTGGCCTTCAGTACTAACATCCTACCAGTGGGATTTGACCTACAATTGCTTTTAAAATTTAGACAAGACTGGCGACATTCACACATTTGAACACCTAAATTGAAACTAGCAGAATTGTTGCCATCGCAATCCCAAACTCTGGTGACGTTCCGAAATGTGGATGTGAGAAACTACCCAGAAGCCAATCTTGCAAAGGATATTTACCCTAAAGTGCTTGAAAAGGGGGGACGAGCGAACAGTTCTTTTCTAGCCCTGATTGTAAATTCAAGAGTCACAATCTTAAACAGATCCAAAAGAACTGGGAGCAGGCCAAAATCATATGCCTTGGGAGAGGAGAGCTACAGGCCTAAGACACTTTCATTACAAAACTAGATAACCTGTTCATATTTTCAGGCGCAAGTGTAAAATTGTTTTTTTTAAAACGAAACCTAAATTAATTTAAATTCCTTATGCAGATGAAGATATCTGGGAAGGAACTTGCTTTCATTAAAGGTCAGAGAGAAATAATTACTTCTTTTGGACCACATAAGGCTTGCTTTCGAGATTAACTTGAGTAAAATAGACAAGTTAATAAGTAAATGCCATCAAGTGAAATAATTTTCTCTCATGAAGAAAATGAAGAACAAATAGCTGATGCTCAAGATGGAAAGGATTGAATTTATGAAGTGACATTAAAAATACCAACCACATCTTCAAATTCCATTGAAAAGCAACCCGGGGTTTGTTTTTTTGTTTTTTTTGGGGGGAAGGCAATAACATCATAACTAATCCACTGATTCTAACGAAGTTTGAAAATCTTATATTGTTTTAAATTCTCTTTCAAATATTATGATTGCCAAAAGTCCTCCTCCCAAGCTTAGCCCGGAAATTATTTTGTTTTGGCAATAACATCATAACTATTCGGCTGATTCTAACGATATTTGAAACCCTTAGGGTGTTTACATTCCTTTTTGAAGGATAGAATTACCAAGGTCATTCCGAGGATACTCCGGTAACTATTGAAAGTTTTTAAGGTCGTAAGGTCATAAATCAGAATAAGTGAGGGCACGCGACTTTTTGGACAGCAGACCTTGTTCTCCAATACTTGGTCTAGCAAATAGTATTCTAACATGTTTTCTACCTGCGCGTTCCGTTATCATCTCAGGGCTACCTGAACGATCCAAAGGATTGAATAATGGGACTTCCTGTTCTGTACTATGGTGCCAACTGAATTTAGAGCTACTTTAAGCTATACAGAGATTTTTTTTTTACTCAAAGCCACTCTTATGGGCTATATTTATTGATTTTAAATTATGTTTATAATTAATTGGACTTTTTATTAAAGCCATAGTTCTCCGTGGCATGGATTACACAAAATGTTCAGAAATTTCTGACGTTATAAGCTTGATTTTTCACACAGTTATGTTTTATTTGAACTTGGACTTGGACTTAGAAAGTTGGGGAAAATTTGGAAAGAGAGAGAGAGAGGTGTGATTAATTACTAAAGAATCCTGAACACTACTTTAGTCATTTGTTGTACTTCGTCGACTCTGTCACGGGTATTTTGGAGTCACGTCACCGTCTATCAGTTTCTTGCTGCTTTTAAATAGTCTTATTTGTCAAGCGACCTCGATCTCTAAGTATCTACGAGAGAACTCGTGGGACACTCGGGTGCCAATGGCATGAAAGATCTTCTTTGCTCTCTCGGGGAGCGCCACGTTGATCGGAGATAACGCAACCGAGTTGATGGTATATGCACTCTTTAAAATGGATAGGAGTAGATAAAAAATGGCGAAATGGGGGTAGGGTTGCCCTTGTTTTAGGGGCATCGTCAGCATGCTATATTTGTATTAAGTTATTTTTCCTTTGTGTAAGTATTGCTGTTTCCTAATGATTTATTCTGTGTGTGTTCTTCTTATTGTTTTTCCTTGTATTTGTTCTTCTTTAGTCTGTAATCTTTAAGCTGTGTAGTTGAGCTTTCAAGCCATTGTAAGCTTGCGATTATGTGTTTGTACCTCGTGTGAGTTATCTTTGTTAGTTTAACATGTCATGAATTGGGTTTTGTGTCACGCTGTGTGTTGTTAGTGTTTGGTGTTTTAGGTGTAAATTGGTCTTATGTTTTTCTCCGAACAGAATTTGGTGCTCGGCAATCGCCGGTTACGTCCGACTTGCCCGTGCAGCCTGGCAGGTTTGTTTATCCTGCGTCAAGGTCTTCTTAATTCTGATAAGATATCATTGGCCATTGTGGACCAGACTTTCTTGGCTAATTTCTGGGTTGGGACATTTATCGGCTCCAGCTTCTGCCTGCGGTGCAGGTCCCTCTGCCGAAGTTGTTCCCTTCTTCTGCATTTGTTCATGAAGAGAAATGCAGAGTTCTGTACTCGTTGGAGCCTTTTTATAGCTGTCTTGCTGGCCGCTTAAGTCACTACTGCAGGGTAGATAAGCTTAGCCCGGATGAACGACAGGTATAATTTCCTGACGTTCACCGAGCTGAGTTCTCTGAACCTGTATAACTTAGAGATTTCTCTCTTCGCCATATTCTGCCTCACCGTGTAATTACTCGAGTATCCGCGGTCAGAGATTTTTAGGCCCAGGATGGTGCCTACGGCGGAGTAACCGTATCTCCTCCCATCAATCACAATGGGCTACGTCAACTCACGGCCCAGCGGGAGAATTGTGAACTTCTCCCTGTTCGTCCGGATTTTCCACTTTTTCTCGAAGTTGTTAATGTTCGAGATCCCTGCGATGGTGTTGTTAGCCTGATTCCTTGCTTTCCTATCCCTACAGGGGACGATCTGAGTGATGTCATCTGCGTATTGCAGATACATCGTGTTTTCGTGGATTGGAGTAGAGAGGTCGATGGTGAAGACCAGGTAAAGCAAGGGACTCAGGCAGCTCCATTAGGGAACGCCTGCTTTAAGCTCGAATTCTGGACCTTTGTGATCTTCTATCATGATACGCGCCCTTCTGTCCATGATGAAGTCACAAAGAATCCTTTCCAGGACCAGGTTTAGCTGGAGACTTAGGATCTTGTATTGCAGTCCACTCAGCCAAACCTTGTCGAAGGCTTTCTGCACGTCCCTCATCACGATGTCTACATATTGACCTTTCCCACGGCATTGCACGATCTTTTCTTTTAGGAGCACCAGGGCAGTTTCAGTGCCCCGCTTTGGTCTTAACCCATGTTGTGCCAGGTTGTGCGCTCCTAACTTGGCGAGTTGATTTTCTAGCCTGTTGGCTATTATCTTCTCGAAGATCTTGCCGGGTACTTCTAGGAGAGAGATTGGGTGGTAGTTGGCCACTTGGTCTGGCGGCTTGTTCCCTTTCGGGATAAAGATGATTTTCGCAATCTCATACCCCTCTGGGAAGTAGCCTGTATTTAGGAAAGCGTTCATGATGTTGACCATTCCCTGAATAATTTGCCTAGGGGCATTCACTAGGTTGTTCTTAGTGATCCCAGACCATCCTGGTGCCCTCTGTTTGAAGGACTTTATGGTGTTAATTGTCTCTTCAACAGTGATCGGGCGTCCGTGGTCAACCATCTCTCTCTCTCTCTCTAGACACTTGCGGTTGTGGGTGGGTCCTATGTAACATTGTTCCGAGGTCCTCAAGCAGTCGGTCTTCGAAGTCCTGGTCGAAATCGTCGTTCTCGTCAGGTGAGATCGCAAAGACCTCTTTCCAGTGGTCCATGAATCTTCTTTCCAGGGAATCCGGATCTTCTATGAATATGTCACCATCTTTGATTTTAATCCCAGGCCTGGGAGGCAATCCCCTAAGTCTTCGGATGCTATTCCCAAAACGTACAGGATTAGTCTCCCTGTCTAGCCTGCCAATGATATCATCCCAGATTTCCTTCTGTTTCTCGAGGATTGTGTTTTTCATAGCCTCGCTTAGTTGTCTCATTCAGGCTTTCTTTTCCCGGGTCGGGCCTGTCCTAGCAACTTCTTCATAAATTTCCCTATGTTCCCTAGCGATGTCCCTCATTTCATCCATCCACCTAGGTTGTGGGAGCATTTTGTACGAGATCCTGGGGACGCATCTTTCGTCAGCTTGAATGAGGCGATTGGTGATGTTATCAATCTCCTCATCAATTTCCTCCAGATTTGCGTCCTCCAGGTCAGCTGGGTGATAGGCGCTGAGCATTTCTCTGCACTGCTCCCAGTTAGCTTTCGCGCAACATTTCCTATGTGTGACGGGCCTGGGCATTGGCGCAAGCGAAATGGTGGATCCAACCGAGTCGTGACGCTCTCTTTGTCCTTTTTATTTTCTCCTTCGGTTGTTTGTGATGATAACCCCCACTTTATTCTCGATTCTTTGTAGTTTCATAATGTGGGTTTCGGCGCTCGCGTTCAGCACACGGAGAAGTACAGGAGCCTCGAGCAAAGGCACTCATTGGATATCTTGAGTTTATTTAAGGTATTTAAGGTACAGAACGTATAAAATTCCCTCAAATCTCTCTTGTTATTCGTGACTCTACGCTTAATATGACTCGTTATTGTATACACAATATTTGTAAATTTAAGGTGAAATAAGAAATGTTTAAATTCTGATTTTAAAAAATATACCATTTTCTTAATTGCATACCAGTTAGTAGAATACTAAGCAATTCAAACATATTAGTTTAATATACATTATTATCATATATATTTAGGAGTAATAGGAAAAAATCTAAAAATTTGATTAAAAATGTTAAGTATATAAATCTATGAGTGGTGCTTTTTACTTGCGGCCTGGCATTAAGAATACGTCAACTGTAGTATCCTGTACTATAGTATCATTGACTGTGACTAAATATGAAGGCACTAATGATTGAAAGGAAAGGAGACTACTTTTTAGGAGCTAACTCTTTTTTGTGTATAACAATCCCATGCACGCGTGAAAGACCTTAGATTTTATCGGATGATTCGCTGCACCTGATTTTAACATATTCTATCATTTATCATTTTTTAAAAATTCTATTAATTAATCTTCTACTCTTCATTTTACCTGCCAGCCTATGGCTACTACGATAGAATGAAGAAAATTAAAAAATTGACAGGAAAACAGCTAAAAGAAAATGGGGTCTTCTTGTTTGACGGTGTGACATGGCTTTTTATATTAGATGTATTTAAAGGCCCACAGAACTGAAAACTGCTACCACAAACCGGTGAAGGGCTAAGGAAATTATTACGTAGTGGTTCACGTAATAATTTCCTTAGCGTTTTTTTCAGGGCTGTGTTACCAGTTTGCAGTACTTTGGGCCTTTAAATACATCTATTATATATCACGTGTTATGTGATTTTCAATTTTTATATTAGATGAGTAGGTGTGGGCTTTACTAACCCCTTGTTTAAGTAGCGTTCTTCCTACTAAATTAAGTGGAATGTACCTACATAGAGGATTTCATATTCATTAGTTTACTGCCATAATTGTTGAAACAACGTTAAGATAGGCATAAATACTGTAATTACCGTGTAATATTGCATATTCGAGCAGATGATTGATTATATTCGAGCTTTTGCATTAGTTTCTTTCTTGTGGTTACTAGTAAAATGGTTAAAAACTTTCCGACTGGATCGTGTATGTCTTGGGGATCACTTATCATCCACACCTAGCAAGTCACTGTATCCAATAGAGATCTGTGCAAGTGACTATATAGTCACTTACCGTTGTTGATGATCTTCCTCCTTGCATGGCCGATGCAGTGTCAAGGTTTATCGCCCATGCTAAAGTAATCGCATACCACTGATGAGTAATTTGTACTTTCATTGATATTATTTTCTCGCGTATTATAATCATGAGTTATATATATTATTTAATGGATTTTGTTTGGCCTCTAATTCTAAATGTCTCTTTTTGAAAAGAACAACACCAATATGGGACCATGCCATGTCTTCATTCCCCTTAAGCAAATTGTAAACAAAAGAACAGATCATTCAGCAAGTTACCATCATCCCTCTCGCAGTCATTAATGGTCTATCGTTACGTTATCTTCTCCGCGCGCTTTACCACGGTTCAAGCTATGAAGTACGTGTTAAATTTAGTCCTGTGCGGAAAGGAGTTCCTTTTAATTTATTGTGAGCTTCATACATGTTATTTGTGGTAGTTTTTCCAATGATGGCATTGAATATGGTTGTTCCAAGGTGTATACAGAAAGAAATTCTCAATACAATGTCATACAATTACATACAGTTAGTGTTGAAAATAGCGTCCGTGTACTGGGAAACAAAGATTGCTCCTGTCTAGTTTATTGACAAGGACGTCTTAACGGTTTCTTATTCTTTCCTTTCTACTCTATTGTTTTTACTGTCGACAGTTATTTTTCACTTTCCAGCAATAAAATTTTGTTTAGAAAATGTATTGTGTTAAAACGTATGATAAACCATACGCTTCTTTTCATCTGGTTTTACTAAAGCCAAGTTTCCGCCTACGCATAAGTGGGTCTGGGTCCAAATGGATTACGTACCTTCCTCATTCTATGGACTCAAGTTGTCGGCTCAGACTTCATACTTTTCACTTCTCTTAACTTTACAATGTCGTTTATGTTTTTGTTTTTTTCAATATTTCGTGCCACGAATCCCTTTTCATGTGGCTGCCAGTTTAGTAAGTCCCGTGAGTATGATGAGCCGTTCTTCCCTTTGTTCCAAGCCATCTCGTGTTTTGGGAGAACAACAGTTTGCAACCAAATGGTAAATGTATGTATATGGATAAAGGTCGTCGTTTCATGGATAGGATTGTCCTAATACGTCGCCCAAACTCCTCCTCTTTCTCTCTTTAGCTGTCAAAAAATATTAATACGAAGGACAGGTTAGAAAAGGTAATGAGTAGCGATCAGATATAGCAAAGAAACCCGATATTAAAGTGTTATCATGTATTTCCACACCTTATTTTCATCCCTTCTCACCCGGTACGAAAGTATGGATGTTTTTGAGAATCATGAGGGTCATAAATGTGATCACGATGGGTGATACGACCATCGCACGAAAAAAAAAGAAGAATGTGCTCCAAAGAGAGGGGGGAGTTCACAGTGGCCACCCAGGGACGGAAACCAAGGCTTCTTAATTCCCTATAACTCAAATCTGCCAAAGGCTGCCCTTCGCTGAGCCTTTAATGACGGATTTGACTTTTGCATCAAAGTGCGAAGGTTTCTCAAAAGTTCAAAAAGGTGAACTCTTTCCTCGCACCGGACAGAGGTGGTGCTTTCCAGATCCTTTGTTTTCCTAGGGCCAGGAGCTGGTTTCATTGGCCCCTGAGGGGGAAAAAAGGAACTCTTAGAAAACAATAAAAGAAGTATTTTTATGACCTTATTGTTCGACGTTTCTCGTTGTGGTACTCAGTTATCGCATATAAATCGGGTTGTAAAAGTGTCAATGTTCTTTAGGGTTTGGGATCAAGTCCATTCATACGTGTAGCGCACGTACACAAGCGTACGACTACATACCCTTGCGGATCTACCAATCAACCAAACAAATTAGTAATGGGCTAGCCAAGGTTGGGAGGAAACCAACCACAGTAAAGATTACTTTAAATTGAGAAATAATTTTTTAATGTAATAAGAAACGAGGAACAAAAGAGGAGTGAAAAATCAAATAAATAATAGAGAAGGAAGCGATTCAACAATTGGACATAGTAAACTTCCTTAACCTCTTATAAACGAATGTAACAAGTTCGTACAAAGATAAAATAAACAAAAATAATGATAGTTGGGAAGAAATCTCATTGAGATTTACGCCAAACAAGCACTAATGGGTCGTTAAAACCTGACAAGTAGCACTAAACCAACCCAACCGTAAAAATGGAAGAAAAAAAAAATTAAGACCACCTCCTTGGTAATTTGATAGCTACAAATAGACAATTATACCTTCAGGAGAGAGAGCTTGTACATGGAAAAAAGATATCGATTGCACCTCATACACACATATACACACAATTTTCAATCAAGTGGTGAAACTATATTATAAAAACTTTAGTCGCAAATCATGAGCTATATATATATATATATATATATATATATATATATATATATATATATATATATATATATATATATATATATATATATATATATATATATATATATATATATATATATATATCATGAAATTGAGAGAAAGATGGAAATAAATCAATCACAGCGCATAGAAAGAGAAGGTAAATGGAATATTTTTTCTTTGGAAAAATGTATTTTCCTAATTGAGAAAATATGCGCGCAGGGGTGAAGATCGAACCAAGCACACTCAGGCAGCGAGCAACCGCTTTAATCTCAAATAAAACAACCTTCGCAATTAGGAAAATACATTTTTCGGACGATCAAATTATTCAGTTCATCTTCTCTTTCTTTACGGTATGATTGATTATATATATATATATATATATATATATATATATATATATATATATATATATATATATATATATATATATATATATATATGTGTGTATATATATATATATATATATATATATATATATATATATATATATATATATATATATATATATATATATTGCTTGCTTAACTTGGGATAAGCTAATGGGGAGTTTGGTGTCTATTTATTTTGCTTTTATGCCACCAAATTGAATTTCATAAGGTAAATAGGCATAACTGCGATCTAAGATTAACTAAAGTTAACTAAGAGTTTTAGCATATTGCATACCCCGGCGAATAAGCGTCGTTGCACCCCAGTTTTTTGTGTGGCCAAGAAATAGCCAATTTAATCTTCTTGCATTGCTCTATTGTACATATAGTCTTTCGCTTTGCGTGGATGAAGTAGGTCTCGAAAGCAGGCTCAATGCAGTGGAGACTAACTTCACTTGAACAAAGTAACTTTGCTGCCCCTTAAAATGAGCCATTAACAACCGTATCCATTTTTTCACAGATCGTGGTGGCTTTATGCACAGAATCGCTTATTTTACTCGTACTTCATATATAGAGAAAACTGAAATGGATGTCTAGAATCCGTATGTGTGAAGATTTACAACTCTTATAATTGCGAATTTTAATTTTGTCTTTATCAAATCCGCCAATGAACCTAAAACTCTTTGACCCATACGATTAATTTTGAGATTTGAAATATGTCTGATCTTTATCAAGTATAATAAATGGCCTAAAGGTTTAGGAACAGCTTCGAGACACGAGATGATGCGTACCTGTCTCCTTGACTCATCTCTTTATCTGGTAAATCCTCCAATATCCGTCGTATTCCTGGATAGACATCGGGGTTTATTTTCCATCAATGGATAAATTCAGTTCTTTATATATGAAACACTTAAAGATAGCAGTCAATTATAGAGAATATTACGGAGATTTGGGGAAAGCTCCTTTGTAGCCAAAAATAGAACTAGGGGACAAACCTCTAATCAGCAAAACAATTATCACAAATACGCAGTTCTGGAGCCCAACCAATTTTGCCTTACTTTTTTCATTTACCCCCAAAAAATAAAGCAAAAACCAACGAGTCCATCTTGACTATAAGTTCGATAAAGAAAGTGGGTTTATGGGAAAAGTCAAAATTTTGGGAAACTATATAGCCAAGCGGTGCGCAATTCTCCAGAAGTTCCGAAGTCACGCACACCTGACAGGGGAATCTCCCACTATAGAAGTATTCCCCACTACCAACATAAAAAAATAATTGCATATGATAAGCGCAGTTTAAGAACCATTTTAACTATAAATTCTTTAATATGAGATTGTCAATATATTCATATTTTTTCTACTCCAGATCACGATACAATTATATGCCTTTAGATTTAGAAATTTGATCTCTTACCATCATTCAGAAGAAGAGAAGTAAGGCTTACTTTAGTCGACCTCGTCATCTTTGATCGTTTGCACAACTCTATTATCAATTTCGCGCTGATCTTTCGTTATTTTCGGATTTTTCTTCGCATCAATGAGAAATTTATTATATTCTGACCCTGAGGGAAAGAAAGAGAGAGTGCGTGTGTGTGTTTGTGTATGTGCGTGCGCGCGAGAGAAAAATACATCAAATTTTAAGTAGACAATGTGCAGTAGGGACGCACGTGTGTAAGCTTAAGCGCATCGTGCCTGGAATTATTTGTCCGCTCGTTGCCTTCGGCCCGCGAGCGGACAATAAATCACAGCGAGGGTCTTCCCGCCAAAAAGAAACAGACAGCTCCCGTAAATCAAAACCAAACAGTCAATGTCTCATCACTTACAACTCATCCTTACCATCCAGGTATTTGCCAAACGTTTGATAACTACACTACCATCTTTCATTATAAAGCACCCTTCATAGATTTGTGTATTTAATATATTAAATAGAACGTTCTAGAATTTATCCTATTATTCATAAATTTGTATGATAATAATGTGTATTTTGATAATATGTTTAAGTATTTGGACCACCTGAAGAATCTGACCCCCAAGGGTTTCTACTGAAGAATGTGACCCTCAGATTGCCTCTCCTGAAGAGTCTTACCCGCAAAAGGGTTCTACTGAAGATTTTTTTTCCCCACCCTTTCAAAGGTAAAGTTTAAGGATTTCTTTATAAAGGTGGTTGTATAAACAATTTCTATAAAAAGGTTAAAAGATAAAGTTAAAAAATAATTTAAAGTGTTTTGGGCACTTCTGATAAGTGTATTTAAATTATTGATATAAGTATCTACTATAAATTACCCTTAAGCCGTACAGATTAGACGAAAAAAGAACCTAACATTTACTAAATCAACGGTAAGCCTTACAGATTAAATTTAGTTACTCCCTCAACTTTTTGGGATACAAAAATAACATGAAACAGAGATTGGGCCTCCTGAAGAATTTTCCCCCCAGAATTTCTCTTCTGAATATCTATTCTAAGGAATCTGACCCACAAATTGCCTCTCCGCAAGTCTTCCTCCTAAGGTGCTCTGGGGGTCAGATTCTTCAGGTGATCCAAATATTTTGTCAATATGTTTGAATTACTGAGCATTTTGCTTAATAGTGTGCAATTAATAAAATGGTATGTTTTCTAAAATCGGAATTTAATCAATATTTCTCATATTTCAGCTTAAATTTATAAATATTGTGTGTTTAATATCGTTTTAAATAAGTTATATGACTAAAACTAAAAAATTCGCATAAGTTCAGAGCTCAAGTCCCACTTATCTATAGCCAAGGCCTATCACAAGATAAAATTGTTAAAAAAAAAAAATGTTCGATATGCCATCCAAACCTCTAAAATACAATATCAAGAGACCTAGAGCTTTCTATCGAGGAAGAGATATGGCAGGAAACGTCTAACATCAATAAAAGAGAGATCTACAATTCAGGCTTCACTATAAAATTGCTCAAAAACATCGTCTGAACTTGTTGAATGAAGCTTCAAGTTCGAAAATATCACCCAGTTGCCCAAAATCACAAAAATTGGAAACATTAACAATGATATAAAGATATCTGAACAAATTAAATTAATTATCAGGTATGTAAGAAATACTATTCTATTATTGTTTTACATATAACTAATGTAATTAAATTTAATATATCTTAGTAATTTTTTTCTAACATTTTGCAGATTTACAGCACATCTGTAGCTACGTGGTGTGACATAAAGATCGAATGGCATTTCACAGTGGTTGTGTGGTACTAACTGAAGCAATTAGGTAAATCCATCATAGTATAGTGCTGCATATCTTTATCAAGGCCAGAAAAGAATGGACGCCATAACTTATACAACCATGTTGTCCCCAATTTAGAGCCATTTATCCAGAAATTTCATCCTCCGACATCAAAAATCGAAGTTATATTTTAAAAGGACAATGTTACTTGCCATATATCTAACCACACCAAGAATTAGCTTGGAGAAATGGGGCTTACCACTTTGAAGTCACAACCACAAAGCCTAGATGTAAATTCAACAGAAAAGTTGTATGGAGTGCTTGGAAAAGCAATAAGAAGTACCACAAGAAGAAATAAAAACGAAATTATTTAAAAATCTTGAAGTTGAGTGGTGAAAAATAGCGTCAGAAATTTGAGAAAATTTTGTGAAATCTATGCCACAGAGAATTATGGATGTCCTTAAAGCCAAAGTGGGTCCAACTAAGTATTAAAGTAACATATATATATATATATATATATATATATATATATATATATATATATATATATATATATATATATATATATATATATATTTATGATACATCGCTATCTTCTGCTTATGAGACCAAACCCTGATAAAACCTAGATTAAAAAATAAGGTAGAGAGAGATAGCAAACGGAATAATATAATATAAACTCTTTTATCGTGTAAAGAAAGTGAAAAATAGCTCGAAACTATACCATCGAGCACTCATCTCTTTTCAAGGGCACAGTGGTAACCACTTAGCTACCAACTATATCCCCGAAAAGGGATGTTTCAAGCGAGCTTATAAGGAGAGCAGTGTAGGTAAGTCCCTCCTTGTCGAAGAAGAAAGCGTTAGTAAGGAGAGGACTGACGCGCTTCGTAAATGAAACGGTAAATCACAATTCTTGTCTGGTCCTATAAAGAGACGATTTCACTGGTGTATCATCTTTCTTTATTTTATATTGGTCATTGATCATGCACCATGTTATATCAATATTATGTGATTTTATTTGGTTTGTTATCTCATACTTTATTTATTTCTCTCTCTCTCTCTCTCTCTCTCTCTCTCTCTCTCTTTCTTAAAGAAAGTAGAGGGAGAGGTGACGCCCCCTTGTCGCGGGAAGAGAGTTTGTGTGTACCTTTGACTTTTCGAGCTATGTCGGCGGTGGTACCTCTTCTGGGTACCCCTGGTAGGGCTTCCCTTGTCGATTTGGTCGAAAACGAGATTCCAGACTAAGTGCATCATTCCTTCTTTTTTTTACTCTATCCATCTCCTTTTTTACTTTTATCCTATCTCTCACACTTATACAAAAAAAGAAAAAAAAGAAAAAAGCCTACTCCTATCATGTCACTCTTTCCCTTTTTTCCTTCTATCTACATATAAGGACCTGGCAGCTACCTCATACGTCAGAAGAGAGGCTTTGGAACCTCTATAAACAACGCCAATCGACGCTAACTGGTTGCGAGAGACTAGGACTAGAGGTGTCCTAGGCGTTGGGGCACGATGAATGGGATGAGGGTAGTGCCCCGTTAACCCCTTCCCTGGTGCGTAATTATTGACCATTCCCAGTGACCGTTGACGGGTGCCTCTGGTACCATCGGTCCGAGGTGACGGCCCTTTGTTCCCAGGTTGGCTGCCAGGCCAAAAAAAAGCCTTGGGTCGAGTCTCTTGGTGTTGCGGGATATCCATTGAACGCTGCTCCGAGATCTTGGCCGTCTCGAAGGGAACTAGTAGGAGTTTAGTACAGGGGGGGCTCCGTTGTTCATCTGGTGAGAAATCGATGGCCCCTTCAGGGACCGTCAGTGCTGCTTGGTTGGGAGCCACGGCACCCTGAGGGTTGACCACTCGGTCGGACGAACAGCAGCACAAGGAGCGTGCCTTCTGAAAGATCCGAAACCTCTCCGATCGATAGGTGGGAGCGACTCACGCGGGGCAAACTCACCACCCCCTTTCTTTTTTATTGAGTGGTCACAAAGTATTCTAAGATATAAAGTGTTCAGCATGACTGGAAAGAAAGGACCTGGTGCGTTAAAGTATACCTGCTCGAAAAGCCAAAAGGACAAGTGGTGCGTAGATTTTCCGGAGGGGTGTTTCTCAAAATGCCACCCTGGAGGTATCTGCACGGACTGCGTCCTAAGGGCAAAACTTCAGGAGTTTAAGGAACTTTTTAAATCTTCTGAGGAAAAAACACGACGGCTTGAAGAAAAGGTGAAAATCCTCGAGTCTGAGCATGTGACTCAAATCCGTCATCTCGAAGCCATCATTGCAGAGGTGACAGCCACCAAGGTAGAGCAACATCAACAAGAAACTCCCAACGACGCGGATGGCTCCTCTGTTGAGCCCTCATGCGCCGCGTCGATAGAGATAGGCCAACCATCCGACCTCCCAGAGCCAGCAACTGCTGGGGTTACTCAGGGCGTCAAAAAGAAGAAAAGGAAGAGTAAGAAAGGAAAAACAGTAGACAAAACAGAAGAGAAAGTAGAAACGGAAGAAAAAACGAAGAAGAAAAAACCCAAAAAAGTAGGGAAGAAAGAAGAATCGAAAGAGCCCATACTGAAAGCGAAGCCTCTGTTCTCTGAACCCAAATGCGCAAGGGTCATCGTAATCGGCGACTCCCAAGCGCGGAATCTACAACCCTTGCTAGCGGCCAGCCTTCACACCAGTGTGAAGGTAAGCTGCCTTCTAGGAAAGGGAAACGGAGAAATAAGGGTGGAGGCTGAGAAATCTCAGATTTCAGTAGTTGCCCTTTATGGCAAGTGGCAACGATCTCTACCTACGAGGAGGAAAAGTAGGCGCCAGCGGGAAAATCCTGACCACGGTTATGGGAGGAGTTGACGACTGTGGGCTAAAAATCCGCAGACGTGTCGTGGTCAGGATACTCCCAAGACAAGGTCCATCCCACAATGCTCACGCGAGGAACGTCTCCATAAACCAACGCCTGGGAGATCTTTTTACGGCGGAAGGAGTCTTTTTTGTAGACCCCTACCGCACCTTTTACGGGAGAAATGACCTGTACAAAAGGGACAAAGTGCATCTTTCCTTTAAAGGGAAAGCTGCACTCGCAAATATGATCCAGGATGTTGTGGAGCGGACTCAAAGAAGTTTCAGACCCCGAGTAAAGGAGGACGTATGCCAATACACCCGTGTTACTACAGGAACGCCCTTTTCTGAAGTCACAAAGAGGGAAGTGACCCCGCCACAGAGAAACAAAGCGGGAAACGGAAGAACGTAGGGAGTCCTACAGGCGGGGACTCCCTCAGAGTTCTTCTGTTTAATGCGATGTCTATCAGAAACAAGTTTTTAGAACTTCGTGGCCTCGTAGCAACAGAAGAACCGGAGATGGTGGCCATAACGGAGTCGTGGATAAAAACCTCAAGCCGAAATTTCGAAGGTGAATTTACGATTCCCGGTTACAAGCTCTTCCTGAAAAATAGGACAGACAGAGAGGGTGACGGTGTGATGTTGTATTTCAAGGATACTCTCAACTTGACGGATTGCAACATCGTATCCGACCATAAACTACTAGGTGTTGACCTAGAGATAGGTCCTGCCAAATACAGGACCCTGGTGCTTTATAGACCTCCTACCCAAATCGTTGAAAAGGACAGAGATCTGTACCAGCTACTAGGATAACTTGTCGAAGACAGAGTGTGTATCGTCGTGGGTGATTTCAACACAAATTTGACTGAGAAACCAGAGAACCCTGTAGACGAGAACGCACTACTCATGGAGTTCGCGAACAACGAGTTCTTGACTCAATGGGTGAGAGAGCTGACGAGAGGAGACAATATCCTCGACTTGGTTTTTACCTCTGAGGATGACATCGTTGAGGACCTCTCTGTTGGAGAAGAGGTCGGTGGCAGTGATCACCGACTAATTAGATTTGTATTCAAAGTCCCGAAGGCAGGGCTGCAACTAGTAAATCGAGGAAACTCGATTTGAAAAGAGCAGACTTTGCAGGCCTTCGTGCTGGACTGACTGACGCGAGGCTAGAAGTGTGCGATGTTGTTGAAGACTCGTGAAACAGTTTAAAAAAAAGGTTCATGAGTCTGCAATCACGTTTCATCCCTCTAAAATGTCTCCGTCGGTCTTCTGTTTAACCAAAGTGGTTTAATCGAGAAATCGGCCAACTGCTTAGGGAGAAGAGAACTGTGTACCGACAATCGAAGATCTCGGGCAACTTTGACGAATACCGGAGGCTAGCCAGGAGAGTGAAGTCCAGCATAAAGGCGGCTAAGCCGTCTGAGGAACTCCGCGTGGAGAGACTCTGTAAAGAGAATCTCAAGAAGTTTGTTGGATATGTGAACAGCCGTAAGCCAATCCGTCGAATGATTGGCCCTTTGAGAAATGAGGAGGGGGCATTAAAGCATTCAGATGCAGAAAATGCTAACCTCCTCAACGACTACTTCTCTTCAGTGTTTACTGAAGAGTGTGGTCCCATCGCCCAGCCAATGGATTTCTTCTCGGGGGAAAAGCTGGAGGATATGGACTTCACCGAAGGAGAAATAAAAAAGAAGATCAGTGACCTAAAGACGAATAAGTCACCTGGCCCGGATGGCTTTCTAACTAAAGTGTTTAAAGAAGTGCACGATCAAGTGTCACGACACCTGAGCACAATCTTCAACATGTCAATCCGGACCGAATTCGTTCCTAGAGACTGGCGTGAAGCGGAGGTGACTCTTATCTTCACGAAAGGAGACCGTAGACAACCGTCAAACCTCCGACCTATCAGTCTGACTTCGATAGTCGGTAAACTCATGGATGGCATGATGGTGGACAAAATGACGTCGTATTTAGAGTCAAACCTGCTACTAAGGAGTTCCCAGCACGGCTTCCGAAGGCAACGGTCATGCCTGACGAACTTTGTGGAATTCTTCCACTTCGTCTTCAGTGAGCACGATCGGGACAAGGTGGTGGATGTGGTCTACTTAGACTTTCAGAAAGCCTTTGATAAGCTACCACACCGCCACCTTCTCCGGAAAGTGCGAGCGCTAGGCATAGACGGAAAAGTAGCCGGCTGGATCGAGAACTGGCTAAGGGGCAGAGGGCAACGGGTGGTGATGAATGGACAGGCTTCTGAGTGGGTGCCCGTTACTAGCGGGGTGCCTCAAAGGTTCTGTCCTGGGACTACTACTATTCATCATCTACGTCAACTACATGAACGGTGACATGGTTGCCAAGATTTCCAAATTTTCCGACGATACCAAGCTTGGTATGAACGTTGCAAAGGATGGAAATACTGCCCGCCTGCAGGAAGATTTTGGGAAGATTGGGGAGTGGTCGGACACGTGGCAAATGCTTTTCAACGTGAACAAATGCAAAATGATGCATATCGGCCAAAGAAACCCCCAATCTCATTATAGCCTTAACGGCACTGCTCGCGAATCGAGTGACACTGAGAAGGACTTGGGTGTAACTATCACTAGCGACCTCAAGTTCTCGAAACAGTGCATTGAGGCAGAGAAGAAAGCCCAAAGGATGTTAGGCTACATAAAGCGCCAGTTTAGATACCGTAACAAGGAGATAGTACTTTGTCTGTACAACTCCCTCGTTTGGCCACACCTGGAGTATGCCGTAAAATTTTGGAAACCTTCGTTTCGAAAGAATATCGCAAGGTTAGAACGCGTACAAGCCAGGCTAACCAAGTTGATCCCCTCTATCCGAAATAAAAGTTATGAGGATAGACTAAGGGAATTAGATCTGTTCTCGCTGGAAACCCGTAGACTGCGTGGTCAGCTCATCAAAGTTTTCAAAATACTTCGAGGGTTCGACAATGTTGACTACTGGCATATTTTCACACTGAGTGAGAACAGAACGCACAATCACGGCTTCAAACTTGAACTGAAGCGTTACAACCGCAATCTGTGTGGAAAATTTTTCACCTACAGCATCTGTGGTAAGTGGAACGCAGTTCTAGTGGAAGTTGTCAACAGGGAATCTGTTGACCAGTTTAAGTCAAGACCAGACAAAGTCTTGAAAAGTGGCCGTTTAGGGACGCAAAACAATTGAGCTGCCATGTGCCCGCTCGATTGCTAGTCCAAAGGTACCCTCTTTCAACGGAACGTAAGGTCTCCTAGGGTACTTTCTTTCCTTGTAACTCCTTGTAACACTCTCTCTCTCTCTCTCTCTCTCTCTCTCTCTCTCTCTCTCTCTATATATATATATATATATATATATATATATATATATATATATATATATATATATATATATATATTTCCATTTCTTCCTGGTTACATTATTTTTTACTATTTCCCTTACCCTTATGCTTGTATTCCTATCTAAATATTTCTTATTTAGTCCTTACTGATATCGTTAACAGGTATCCTTCTGTTCCTTTGATTAATCCAATGTTTCTGCATGTATAAGTTACACATATGTCCCTTACACTGGAAGAGTTACAGATTCTGTCATCGGGAATAAGAATGAAGCATTAGCCTCGGGCAAACTTCTTCCTCGCATTCCTCTCTAACCGCTACTGGCCCTGCTTGATTACACGGGAAATTCCCCTCTGCAAACCATCATTATCCCTAACTCACCGTTCCTTATCCTGTGTCAGCGCTCTGGCTTCAGTGGAAGTAAAGAGTATCTTAATCCTATTTTTTAGGCAGAGAGGTCTTCAAAGATGGCCTGTCCCATCCATCAGCACCCACCTACCCGGAAATCAACCTGCATCCAAGCTCAAGAGTCATCTTGAACCAATGCAACCATTTGCTTCGATGAACACTAGGAATAGAGGTTCATTGTTATGGCATTTTTTTCTGGATTTATCTTAATTACTGAAAAAAAAGTTGGTATTCGCCGGAGGAATACTCCATTAAAATTCCGATTCTTATTTATTTGCCTTTCTTGACTAAATCTGTGGCCTTCTACCGTTGCATTAGCAGTTTTGGTCACGTTCCTTTCCCCTTGGATGCTCTACATAGTTTCGCTCCTTCTTCTCCTTATGGGTTGCCAAACAAATTCGTCAATACATATTAGTATTTCCAATCAATTTCCAATACATTTGATTTATTTCGCTATGCATATCAAACTTATTTTTGTAGTATTTGAAATTTTAAACTCATTTGTTTATATTGTTATTTTAGTTCAACTGAGATTATTGGTTTCTTTTATTTACAAGAGCAAGTAAAAGTTCAAACTAAACTAGGTCGTATCTCCTGTTGATTCATTTTAATGATAAATTGTAACGTAAAGGAGAAAATAAATCAATATTAAAATTAATAAAAATCTCTAATAATGGAAAGCAATAAAATAGGAAAGGGAAGAGGTCAGCCGCTAGGAAGAGGTTCATTCAGCCACCTTAGTCACAAATTAAAATTACAATTCAGTTTTGGGATTCTTACATAATTACATTCTAGAATCACAGTATAAATGCTCAATCTTCGCATTCTGTTTTATCCTTTGCCAAAATCCAAAGCTGTACTTCACAATCTCGATCCTAATTCCATTCCGGCGCCAAAGCGGTCTCATAAATTTAACCAACAAGGGCGCTGTTAGCCCTCGAAACCACAAGGCATTTTTCTTTGCTCTCTCTCTAAAAGAACTGATATGTTTAGTATCCAAGTTCCACTTCCGCGTTACAACTGGAAAGTTACATTGGCTGAAAGTTGGCGTTTTAAGGATAGAGGCATGGCGCTTCTAAAATTATACAAGCAACTAGCAAAAGCCATACGATATGTACCTAGTATCATATAGAACATCCTCTAGCCCGGCCAAGTCAGTATTACGTTCCATAAATGTTCGATTAGATTCGTTAGAAACGACAAGAGTTCGAGGGGGGACTTGATTGAAGGGACTTGATTGGATAAAAGTTTATAAAAGGAGAGACATACGAGTATGAAATGTTCATATTTTTAGTAAGCAGGATAGGACACGTAGCAAAAGGATTAAAATGGACAAGTTTAGGTTTAGGAAAGAGATTGGTAGAAATTGATTTACAAATCGAGTGGTAGATAAATGGAATAGCTCAGTAGTTGTGTGATAGAAGTGTCGTCCCTGGAGAGTCTTAAGTTATTTATTGACTGGATAGATTTATAGATGAGGATGCTGTGAGGTGCGACTGAACTAAGTAATGGGAACAGGAGCTGCCTCGTATAGGCTATTAATTATCTTTGTGTCCTCCTTCTTTTTCGCGAATGCTCCTCTTAAAAATTCTGGGCATTTTGGACCCGATAACATGATACATTATACTGTTGGATTTCCTATTACTTTTAGGGTACCAGAAGTCCATGCAGGGATGGAAATGGTTATAGAGCTATGAACACATAGCAGTATGTAACCTCCACTAGCCTTCACGCTGCTTTGTTGTCAAATTGTATCTATGGTATCATGTGGTTTGCATCACACTCAAATCATGACTCATTGGACCACAACACATGTTATTTATCGTCTAGAATCCATTTCACGAAGTCACGAGATCATTTCGGCGAATTAGTATTAACAGGAGCACTCTGGTGGGTGTTTTGCTCCCAGTTACCATGGAGGGTAAATAACGCTGCACTGACCTGATATATAAATATATATATATATATATATATATATATATATATATATATATATATATATATATATATATATATATATATATAACAAAACAGCGCGTGAGTAGAGCAATAAATGCAAAAAATTCACACAAGAAAATGAAAGGCGGATTCCAAGTACTTTCGAACTTGTTTAGTTCATTCTCAAGGAGTAACGAATGACTTAATAGAGGTAATATATATAAGAGACAACAGAGTGGTGCCCAGCCTATGTACAGCAAAAGGACACAGAATAATAGAGAAATATTATTAAAGACGGGATTAAATACCAGATACAAAGGGTAAAGGGTACTGTCTACTTCCAGAAGTTCCAAGTGTGAGAAAAGAATATAGAGATTTAAGTCACAAATCTATGAGTACATACATACACATGCAATTATAAATACATTGAAATAAACAAAAGAAACAACTAATTTAGCAAATAAAAGTGCTAAGATTTAAAATGGACAATTTCGTTACAAATGAGCCTTTTCATTACAGAAGTCAGTTAAAAGAGACCGAAGGATATGTTAAAATTTGTGAAGGAATTAATGGATGAGCATTCGACAATATTTCTTTTAACATCGTCAACAGATTTTTAAATAAACTTAGCTGAATTCCAATTGATAGGGGAACTATTTTCAGATAAATGGACAAAGAAAGCCCACAATAGACATGTACAGCGAAAGGACACAGAATAGAGATGATGATGTACGCAATTTTCGAAAAGAGATGTTATAGTGGAAGATATAGTGGGTGAATAAAAAGTTAAAGATTGGGGGGGGGGGGAATTGCCCTAGTAGGGAGGGCATCACATTATTTTTGGTTACTTTTTCCTTTATTTGAATATTTCCTTTTTGTTTTTATGTTTTCGTTTGTTTGTAGTGTTCTTCTTTCTGTATTTTTGTGTCTTCTTCTCTGTCTTTTTTGTTTTAGTTTGATACTGTTGTTAGTTATTTAGCATTCAAGCCTTTGAAAGCTTTTTTGCCGACAACGTATTATTTTTAGTCGCATATTTTTTGTGTGGATGTATTGAGTTGTTTTGTTGTGTTTTGTCGCTGTTATGTGTATATTGGGGTTATGTTATTATGTGCACAAAGTTTAGTGCTCGGGAACCGGCTTCTGCGTGAGGCTTTCGCCCGTAGCCGCGCAGGTATGTTCAGCCTGCCGCCTGCTCCCTGGAGTTCTGGAATGACATCGTCCGTTAAGGTGGACCAGATCTTCTGGCCCAGTTTCTGGGTTACGACATTGATGGGCTCCAAGCGTTTCCTCCGATGCAGGACGCTTTGCCTGACATGGTCACGCCTTCTTACTTTATTGATAAGCAGAGAGGCAGTGTTCTGGACACGCTGGAGCCTTTTCATAGAGGTTTTGTTAGCCGCTTGTGACACCACTGCGGGGTAGATCAGCATAGCTCGGACATACATCATATATAACTTTCTGATGTTAGCCGAGCTAACATCCCTAAACCTGAATAGCTTGGAGATTTCTCTCTTCGCCAGGTTCCGCCTCTCCGTGTGGTGTCTCGAGTATCCATGGTCGGTGATTTTAAGGCCCAGGACAGTGCCTTCGGCGGAGTAGCCGTATCGCCTCCCATCTATGATGATGGGCCATGTCGACTCGCGGTTCAACGGGACAATTTTGAACTTGTCCCTGTTGGTCCTGATTTTCCATCGTCTCTCGTATCGGCTGATGTTGTTGATTTCCGCTATAGTTCGGTCCGCCTGTGCCCTTGCTTTTCTCACCGGGCACGGAACAATTTGTGTGACGTCATCTGCGTATTGCAGATACATCGTGTCCCTGTGCACCGGAGTTGGAAGGTCGATGGTGAAGACCAAGTAAAGCAGAGGACTCAGGCAGCTACCCTGGGGGACGCCCGACTTCAACTCGAATTCGGGGCCTCTGTGCCCTTCAATCATGAGACATGCCCTTCTGTCCATGATGAAGTCACAGAGGATCCTTTCCAGGATTGGGTCTAGCTGGAGGTTCAGGATCTTGTATTGAAGTCCTTCCAGCCAGACTTTGTCGAAGGCCTTCTGCACGTCCCTCAGCACAATGTCTACATAGAACCTGTTCGCTTGGGTGTATGCTACTTTTTCCGTTAGGAGCGCCAGGGCGGTGTCTGTGCCCCTCTTTTTGCGAAACCCGTGCTGTTGTGGGTTGTGCGCTCCTAACTCGCTCAGTTGAGCTTGTAGCCTATTCGCTAAAATCTTTTCGAAGATTTTACCCAGCATCTCAAGAAGAGAGATGGGGCGATAGCTTGCCACCTGGTCTGGAGGCTTGTTTCCCTTTGGGATAAAGATGATTTTGGCCATCTTGTATCCATCCGGGAAGTAACCTGTATTCAGGGCGGCATTCATCGTGTTTGCCAGTCCCTGAATAATTTGCCTTGGGGCATTTACGAGGTTGTTCTTCGTAATTCCAGACCAGCCTGGAGCCCTCTGCTTGAAGGACCTTATGGTGTTCAAGGTCTCTTCTACAGTTACCGGGGCTCCGTGGTCAGCCATCACTCTTTCCTGTGACACTTGCGGATGGGGATGGGTTCTATGTATCATCGCGCCGAGGTCGTCGAGCAGTTGGTCTTCGAAATCCTGGTCGAAGTCGTCGTTCTCCTCTGGCGTTATAGCGAAAATCGTCTGCCAGTGTGATCTAAATCTTCTTTCGAGAGACTCTGGATCCTCTATGATGTTGTCTCCTTCCTTGATTTTGGTTCTGGGTCTGGGAGGTAATCCCCTAAGTCTCCGGATGTTATTCCAGAACTTTACGGGATCACTCTCCCTGTCCAGCTTCCCGATGATGTCATTCCATATCGTCGTCTGTTTTTCTACTAAGATGTTTTTCATTTGCAGGCTTAGGTGTCTCATTCTGGCCGACCTTTCCCTATTGGTACCTGTCCTTCCGATCTCATCATAGATTGCTCTATGTTCACGGGCGATCTCTCTCATCTCGTCCGTCCAGACAGGATGTGGGAGCATCTTATAGGAGATTCTGGGAACACATCTCTCGTCGGCTTGAATGAGGAGATCGGTGATCTTGTTGATCTCCTCATCAATTTCTTCGAAATTAGCGTCTCCCAGATCAGTTGGTTGGTATGTACTGAGTATCTCTCTATATAGCTCCCAGTTAGCTTTCGCGTAACTTTTCCTGAGTGTGACGGGCTTGAGTATTGGTGCTAACGAGATGGTAGTGAGAATCGGGATGTGGTCGCTCGGAACTATTGGTCCGGGCTCATTGACAATGTTGAAGGGGAAGTTTTTGGATGTCAACAAAATGTCCGGCTTTGTTGCTGAACATTGTGTTATGAAGGTCGGGAACTCAGGCCCGGCCCTCTGGAGTCTGTCTCTTTCGAGTAGCATCTCCAGATTTCTTCCCCTCGAGTCGGTACTCCCGTAGCCTGATGCACGGCATCTGGCATTAAGGTCACCGCCAAGCAATGTCAATTTCCCACGCCCGAAGAGGTTGTAGAAATTCGGGATCGGGAGGTAATCGCGTCGCGGCGGTTGATAGGCCGCCGCCACGGTCAGGTCTCCAACTAGGGTAGGTATTGCAATTGCCACGAATGATTCATCTAGGTCTGGAAGTGTTTTGTACGTAATGTTGTTACGTATCGCGATGGCAGCGCCATCATACCGTTCTTGTGTGTGATTTTTACTAAAGATCGTGTAGTTGGGTATTTTTATGTTGTTGACGTTTGTGTTAACGCCATGTTCTGTGATGAGGATTAGGTCGGGATCCACTTTACGGAAAATGTTTCCGTAGGGAATGTGTTTCCCTACCCATCCGTCGACGTTAATTGTAAGTATCTTTAGTGTGTTGTTCGTGTTTTCCATGTTTATGTGTTGTTGTGTATGTGTGTGTTAGTTTGTGTCTTGATTATTGGTTTTCTGTATGTGTAATTTTCCCGTTCCGAATTCTTCTGAACTCTGCTACGCTTACGGCGAAGCAGGAGTCCCTATAGATCTTAATCCTGGCTTCCATGAGCGCCGTCACTACCAGCGCTTCACGGACTGGGGAATCATAGGAGCATTTTAGTAGTCCTGTTCTTACCCCTTCAATGATTTCCCCCACCTTGGGGCTATTTGGGAACGAAGTGCCTTCAGTGCTGAAGAATTTGATGTTGAGGTCATCTCCATCAAATTCCCTGACCTTCTTCACACTTATGCTCCTGTTTTTAGCGGGTTGGGGGATTTCTCGTTCGTCCTCTGATGAAGAGGCCGAGCTCAGGATGTTTCCTTCCGCCTGCTTTAGTCTTCTGGCTGCTCTTCTCGCACTCTCTTCCCTCTTTTTAATCGCAGCTAGTCGTGGGTCTTTGTTCGGAGATCTCGGTGGGGCGTCTTTCTTAGTTGTCTCGCTGGAGTTGCTCACCTTGACCTCGTTTTCCCGTGGAAATGGTGTCGCGGGCGCCTCTTTTTGGTTCCCGATCTGGACTTGGAGGACGTCCCCCGAGGGGGGGTTCTCCGGGAACCACATTTCCGCTAGTCCATTGTTCTTTAGCATCGTGTTGACCTCCCTGGCAAAGCATCCAGGGTTGGTTAGGTTTCTCACGTGTGCGTATAGGATGCACGTAAGGATTTTTGTGGCATCCTTGTCTTCCTTGTCTACTTTTACGTAGGTTCTGGGGACCTGGTTGTTCAGGGTGTTTGCCGGGTTGGTGGTCTTTGTTGCTTGGGCATAGGAGGTCTTTGCTCTCCTCATGCCTTCCGCCCTCCTTGCTTCCGCTTTCTTCCTTATAATTTCCTTCTTCTTAGGACATGACATCGCCATCGCCCCATGTCTCTGGCCACAGTTCGGGCATTTCTCCTCCTTGGCCTGGCATTCGCGATAGCCGTGCCCTTTTCTACTGCACTTCGAGCAGGTTGCCTCCTGCTCTTTACATTCCTTTGTTGTGTGGCTCTCTAGGCGGTAGCAGTTGAAGCAGATCTGCACGGGGATGTATTCCTCGCGCTCGACCTGCTCTCCACTGATCTTGGCGTTGAAGAGAAGCAGTCCTCTCTCCTTGGCCTTCGCCGCCATCTCCGTGTCTGTGAACACTATTTTAAAGACATGGGCATACTCCGAGTTGTCTCGTTTGTTCCGGAATTTTATTACCTCTGCCACCTTTGCCCAGTTTTGATTCTTTTCTACCTCCTCCTTTATCTCTTCTTTGGTGTGCTGGCCAACCCATGGGTCGAGCCGTCTGCACACGACGCTTTTGTGCGCCTGTATTTGGGGGGGCGTGGTTGGTAGGAGGTTTATCTCCTTTAGGTGTTCAACACCTTCTTCCTTCGTGAGCGTCTCAATGTCCTGTTCTTTCTCACACACGGCGACATAACCGACGGGAGTATCGATTAGTCTGAGAACGCCCACGTTGAGCTTGCCAAACAGGGTCTTGTACACCGTACCCTTGTCCGGTTTTGCCTGTCCGCCAATACACCTTAGCGGGACTCTTGGCGCATCCTGTGCCGCCATTTTTCCGGGTGGGCTCTCCTTGAAGAGGGGGGCGCACACTTTTCTATAGGAGACCAAGCTTACTTCTATTCGGAACTCTCTTTTACGTTTTTTAGTTTATGAATGATTTGTGTACGTTTTTCCTTTTTTAAAAAATTTGGATTTTTACTTTTTGGGGAGAAGAGGGCCCCCCCTCGTAAGAAACCGCCGCCTGGATGTAAAGAAGGATTTGCCTTTGGGTTAATGATGAAAGATGAATGAGATGAGTCCGGGTGGGATCCTCTCAGGGGTGTGATTGTATGGCGGACTTATTGACAACGCCGCCCCCCCGAGGGTTTTAAATCGCGACTGCTCCCCAACATAGCATAGAGACGGTTTTCACCCTCTATGATCCTGGGAGGGGCCTTCGCCGTAATTAGCACCGAAGGTCGCAGTCCGTCCCTTGTCCGGAATGTTTCTGACATTGTTCTCTACTGTGGGCTAATCCTCAAACCAGCTTCCTCCAATGCCCCCAATCATGCCAATGCAACTGCTAGGCATAGTTGGGACGAAATATGAATGGCAAATTCTCCTCACATCCGACAGCCGTCCACGCAGGGGGGCGGGGCCGGGGACTTAGGCAGTCATCTGCTTAAGTGGGGCCACTAGAAGAAAGATGAAATTAGTATGATGGTGAGTGATGATGAAAATATGCGTAATATCTCTCTTTTTGAACTTTTCGGAGGCGTTTGGGAAATTTTGCCCAAAACTTTCCCTCCTTTGCCGGATGTGATATGTTGTCGGAGCCGTATTTCTGCCAAGAATTCTTCGCCGTCCACAGAATAGAGAAATTACAAATTACAAATTAGGTTAAAGTGGTGAAATTGTGTGGTAGGTATATAAAGGTGTGAATAAGTTTTCTAGTTTGCCCTGGTGTTAGGGCATCACTAGCATTCTTCTTGTTTTATTTAAAAGATTTATATTCCTCCGTCAAAAAGTAGCTGGCTGTCATTGACAGCCAGTTTCCTCCGTCATAATTATATATGTTTCTTCATAGGTATTTTCGCCTTCGAAGCATTCAAGCCTTTCAAGGTGACTTTCATGCTGAATGTTTCTCAATTTTGGTTGATTTGAAGTATTCTTAATGTGGGCATTTAGCCTCTTTTCTCAGTTTTAATATTGTTGACTTTTATTTTACTTGGGTATTGGGAGTTGGGCACTTCGCCTCTTTTTATTCTTGACTTTTGGGTTTTGTTAGGTTTGGGCACTTCGCCTCTTTTATATTTAAATTTAGTTTTAATTTTATTTAATTTTTGCTATATTTATTTATATTTAGGGGGGGGGGGCTTTTAACGTGGGCACTACGCCTCTTTTTTCAATATTTTACTTAAAATTTGTCAACTTGGTTGTTTAACTTCAATCTTTATAGTCTTGGTATGTTGGATTCTCACAATTTAGAGAAGTGGACTAATACTACGTAAATATGGGTAGTACCACTTCTCTCGCGCAGGTTCTACTGCTTGGGAACAAGGCAGTTCTACCTATAGCGCGTCTTCGGTTCGCACGTATGTTTAGGTTCAGGTTTAAATTCGGGAGTATAGTTAGATCTATCTTGTCCCATGTCTTTCTCCCTAGCCTTTGGATCTCCGTATTGATCGGCTTTAGACCGATTCTCTGGTGAAGAGTCGATTGCTGAATACGGTCGATCCTTCGCGTGCCTGTAATCAGCAGCGTGGCTTTATTCTGCACTCTCTGCATCATTCTGAGAGAGGTACAGCTTGCCATCTGCGTGATCACGGCCGGGTACACCAGGACTGGGCGTACCAGGGCCATATACAGTTTCTTGCTGTTAGGCACGCTGAGGCCTCTGAAGCGGTAAAGTTTCTTCAGCTCTCGTTTGGCTAGGGAGACTCTGGTATTTATGTGGGTCTTATATCCAGATTTAAAGAGTCGTAAGCCCAGGACATTACCCTCATTGGAGTACGGATAGTGTTCATTATTGACGACAACGTCATCAGTTTTTCGGCGGTTCATTGGAACGATCGTGAACTTCTGGCGGTTGGTTTTTATTTTCCACTTTCTTTCATACCTATTGATATTTTCTATTTCGACAGCTGTCGCCCTCGCCTGGCTTCCAGCGTTCCTGAATGGACTCAGGACGATTTGTGTGATGTCGTCTGCGTATTGCAGATACATCGAATCGTACCTCACTGGAGCAGGCAGGTCTATTGTGTACACTAGGTACAGCAGAGGGCTGAGACAGCTGCCTTGTGGAACTCCCGCTTCTAGTTCGAATTCGGGTCCTTTGCAGCCCTCGATTGAAATTTGGGCTCTCCTATCGGAGATGTAATTACAAAGGATCCTTTCCAGGAGTGGGTTAAGCTGGAGGTTGAGGATCTTGTATTGTAATCCTCTCAGCCAAACCTTATCGAAGGCCTTCTTAACATCACGCAGCACCACGTCTACGTACCGCCTCTCAGCTTTACTGCAAGCGAGTTTCTCCGCAAGAAGGGCGAGGGCTGTTTCTGTCCCTCGTCCCTTGCGGAACCCGTGCTGCTGAGGGTTGTGGGCTCCCAGCTCGGCTAGTTGTTGTTGAAGCCTGTCAGCTAGGAGTCTCTCGTAGACTTTTGCAATGAACTCCAGCAGGGCGATTGGCCTGTAGTTTACCAGTTGATCAGGGGGTTTACCTCCCTTGGGTATGAAGATCATCTTCGCAATCTTGAGACCTTCCGGGAAGTAGCCCGTGTTCAGGGAAGCGTTGAAGATATTAACGATTCCCTGAATGATCTGCTGTGGGGCGTTAACCAAGTTGTTTCTGGTAATACCCGTCCAGCCTGGTGCCTTTTGTCGAAAGGCTTTTACAGTGGCCTTGACGTCCTCTGATGTTATGGGACGTCCGTGACCCGCCATCTCCCTGCCTTCGTTGACTTGCTGTAGTGGGTGTGTGCGATGCGTTTCCTGATTAAGTTGTTCAATCAGTTGGCCTTCGAATTCCTGGTCGAACTCAACGTTTTCTTCGGGTGTAATCCTGAAAACGTTTTTCCAGAAGTTCCTGAACATATCCTCGAGAACCACCGGGTTCTCAATGTGGTCTCCGTTCTCCATTATCCGAGTCTTGAGTCTTGGTGTAAGTCCCTTTAAGTTCCTGACTTGGCGCCAGAACTTGGCCGGGCTAAGTTCGCTGTCGACTTTGGCTATCAAGTTGTTCCATATTTCCCCCTGTTGGAGGTTGATAGCCTCTCTAAGCTCTGAGCTTAGGCGTCGGAGCAGCAAGCTCCTTTCCCGGCTGGGACCCTCCCGTCGTACTTCTTCGAACACTTCCCTGTGAACGCGAGCGATATCTCTCATCTCCTCTGTCCATCTGGGCTGAGGAGGTGTTTTATACCCTGTAACGGGTATGCTCTCGCGGTCCGCGTTTAGTATGGACGTTGTTATCCTCTCCAACTCCCTGTCGATCTCCTCTAACGACGCCGTGCTGAGGTCAGCTGGCGCATAGTCACTGAGTCGTTGCTTGTAACGATCCCAGTTGGCCATGGCGTAATTTTTCCGGAGAGGGGCTGGGAGCTGGATTGGTGCGAGAGATATTGTGGTGAGAATCGCTATGTGATCACTAGGGACTGTCGGGCCTGGCTCACTATGGTAGTTGAAAGGAAAGCCTTCACTTGTTAAGATTATGTCAGGCTTAGTTGCTGACCGGGAAGTGATATAGGTCGGAAAATCCGGCCCTATCCTTTGAATGTTCTTTCTTCCCATAATCAATTCCAAGTTTCGGCCTCTATCGTTGGTGTTACCATAGCCTGCCGCACGGCATCTGGCATTGAGGTCTCCCCCTAAGAATGCCATTCTGCGGTGCCCGAACAGTGTGTAGAAGTTGCATAACGGGAGATATGCTCGTCGAGGGGGTTGATATGCTGCAGCTATCACGAGGTCTCCGACCAGGGTGTGAACCTCGATTGCCACAAAGGACTCATCGAGTTCTGGCAGTTGTTTGAAGGAGATGTTCCTCTTGACAGCTATTGCAGCACCATCAAACCTTTCCTGGGAATGATTCTTCATGAGCACTCTGTAGCCCGGTATTTTTATGCGACCAGCTGTTGTGTCGATACCGTGCTCTGTGATGAGAATGATGTCGGGGTCGAGCACACGGAATATGTTACCATATGCCGTGGCCTTCTCCTCCCAACCATTCACATTGAGTGTCAGAATCCTCATTTTATTGCTTACTCTTTCCATCTTGAGTCACCTAGTGTTTTTGGGTGACGTTCTTCCTCCTCTCATTCTTCTTCTTCCTGAATTCAGCGTTAGAGAGTTGCTCGCATGTGTTCTGATGAAGGATCACATTCTGTGCGAGCAGGGCCTCTTCCACTGTACCAGGGTCTATCTCAGAGTCGTACTCCCATTTATAGATTTTTGCTTTAATCCCTTGGAAAATACGACTAGGCTCCATTTCCTCTGGGAAGGGGAATTGATCGCAGGCGTAAACCCTCAGGTTGATGTAGTTCGCCCGCAATCTCTTGGATTTCTTCTTTTTACCCTTCTTTTCCAGGGGTTTGGATGCTTCCGCGTCTGAGGAGTCCGAAGTCTCTGATGAGCTGCTCGTTTCCGAGCTCGCTTGTTTCGCCGTGCTTGTCATAGATTGGGTGGGAGCAGGAGTTTTCGTCTCGACTGCTTCGTTATTCGTTTTTTCGGGTTGTTGTTTACTTGGGTTAGCTTGCACCTTAGTCTGCTGGGCTTTTGGGGTCATCTGCAAATGCAGTACGTCCCCAGAAGGGGGGTTATCCGGGAACCACATTTGTTCCATTCCGTTTTTGGCCAACATCTGGTTCAACACGGTGGCGAATGTGCCTGGGCGAGCCAGATTCATGACGTGCGCATGAAGTATGCACGTCATGATTTTCGTAGATCCCTCATTTTCAATTTTGAGGTATGTTCTTCTGGCATCCACCTCTGAGATGGCTGCCTTTGCCGCTTGTGCGTAGGACGTGTTCGCCCTACGTGTGACCTCATTCCTCTTTGCCTCCTGCTTATTCCTCATAACTTCTTTCTTGGCGGGACAAGACATGGCCATCGTTCGGTGGCCCTGCCCGCAACTCACGCATTTTTCTGTTGTGCTGACACAGTTCCGCCAATTGTGGCCAAGCTGGCTGCATTTGGAGCAGGTCTCCTGTGGCTCCTTGCAGTCCTTGGTGGCGTGGGACTCCATCTTATAGCACTTGAAGCAGTATTGGACCGAGGTGAACTCACCCTTTTCCACCTGCTCACCGCTAATTTTGGCGTTAAACATGAGGAGACCCTGCTCCTTCGCCTTCTGTGCCATGGTAGTCTCCGTGAAGACCACCTTAAACACGTGCGAGTAATCGCTGCCGTCCCTCCGATTCTTGAATTTTATAATTTCGGCTACCTTAGCCCAGGCCTGCCGTAGCTCTATCTCCTCTCTCATCTCGCTTGCTGTATGCTGCCCAATCCACGGATCGATCCGGCGGCATACAACACTCCTGTGCGCTAGGATCTGGGGTGGCACTGCAGGCTGCAGTCCTATGGCCCGAAGGGCTTCGTCTGCCTTCTCCTTGGCAATATCTTCTATATCCTTTTCGGTTTCGCATATTGCGATATAGCCCGACGGAATGTCCAGGAGTCTCACCATGGCAATTCCCAGTTTACCATACACGGCCTCGAAGGTGGATTCCCTGCTGGGCTTGGGTTGCCCTTCGACAACCCGCAGAGGAATCCGGGTCGTGTGATCTTGGGCCATCTCTTCTAGAGAGTGGCCCCTTAGCGTCGATGATTGGTTGCACCAGATGCTCTCGTTGTGGGGGAACTTGTTGTTGATCAGTATGGTGCACCTCTTCTTCTACGTGTTCTTCTGTGTTGGTTTATTTGGGGGGGGGCTCCCTCTACTTCGCCTCTAAGCTTACGTGAACTTTATTGCCAAATGGGGGGGATGAATGATGGAGGGTGAACCCGGGCGAGGCCCCTCAGATGGGTGATGAGTGGCGGACTTGATGATGGGTGGTGTTAGAATCAACTACCACCACCCGGGGTGCCGCCCCATCTGGGGTTTGAATATCGATGCTGTTTCCAACTTACACAGGGACGGTTGTGTGTCCCCCTGTGGTCCTGGCCGGAAGTTACCCTTAGAGATTAGAGCGAACTCTTCCCCAAAGCTTTCAGCATCGCCTCGTAACCGGGCGGTCTCTTCCGTAGAGTTCCACAGTGGGCTAATCCTCAAACCTGCTTTCCTTTACGTCCCCAATTATGTCTATCAAATTGGACCGACATAGTTGTGGCGAGACTAGATGAGTGGCAGTTCAGTTCATTTCAACGTCGCGACTCCGTAGAGGGAGGGGGGGGGGGGGGGGGGTTAGCACGACATCTAGTCTTCTAGGTGCCGGTGTAAAATTCGTTAAGGAATTCTCCCCGTAAGGATGATGGGGCTCCAAAAAATGGCGTTTTGAACTTCCCTTGCCTCCGACTTTTCCTCCTTTTCCAAAAATGAGATATTCTCAGCGTCGACTTTTCAAGTGAAATTATGCTGCCTTCAGAATAGAGAAATATTATCAAGGAAGGGATTAAATACCCTTCTTTGCCCAAAGTATTGCTTAGGGCAAACGGCGCAATCGACAGAATATCCCCCCCCCCCACTATACTACTATACTATTGTTATTATTATGAATCAACATTTTGTACATGGTCTACTAATACTTGAATATGACTGAAACATTTATACTTTACAAGAGGCCGGGAAGCAAGGAAAAGGACTCAGAATTCGGTAAAACAAGGGAGTTCTTAAAATTGTATGCGCGCGGGAGGAGGGGGGGGGGCAGATTTCAATTCTGTAAAATTTGAGGCTAACAAAGATTGTTACCTATTTTAAAGATTTTAGAAATCTCAAGATTCAAAAATTCCGGGCTGGTGACCCGCAACCCCTGAGAAACATTGAAATAAATACAGACCGTTTGACTTTAAAGTCAAACGGGGGTTGTGGGTCACCATGTTGATTCATAATAATAAGAATAATATAGGGAAATATATTCTGTCGATTGTGCCATTTGCCCTTAGCAATACATTGGGCAAACCGGTAAATCATTAAGTGTACATACATAAATACAATATTAGAAGAGGTGAAAGTAATAGGGCTTTCTTTGTCCATTTATCTAAAAATAGCCCACTATCAATTGGAATTCAGTTAAATTGATTTACAAACCTGTTGACGATGTTAAAAGAAATATTTTCGAATGCTCATTCATTAATTCCTTGCCGAATTTTAACATATCCCCCGGTCGCTTTAAACTGGCCCCTGCAATCAAAAGGCTTATTTGTAACGAAATTGTCCATTTTAAATCTTAGCACTTTTATTTACTAAATTAGTTGTTTCTTTTGTTTTTTTCAATGTATTTATAATTGCATGTGTATGTATGTACTCATAGCTTTGTAACTTAAATCTCTATATTCTTTTCTCACATTTGAAACTTCTGGAAGTAGACAGTACCCTTTACCCTTTGTATCTGGTATTTAATCCCGTCTTTGATAATATTTCTCTATTATTCTGTGTTCTTTTGCTGTACATAGGCTGGGCACCACTCTGTTGTCTCTTATATATACCACCTCTGTTAAGTGATTCGTTACTCCTTGAAAATGAACTGAACAAGTTCGAAAGTACTTGGAATCTGCCTTTCATTTTCCTGTGGGATTATTTTGCATATATTGCTCTACTCTCGTGCTACTTTGTGAGTTTCTCAAATATATATATATATAATATATATATATATATATATATATATATATATATATATATATATATATATATATATATATATATATATATATATATATATATACGTTTGGTAACAATGCATTGAATGTGGGGGTGCAATTTGGGCCTCCTTTGATCGTCTGTTACATAGATAACGAATACTTGATTGGTAGCTTCATCAAATTCCGGATTCTGCTACTTCCATAGCATAGTCGGGCGACAGTCAGCGCGGTTGTTTGCCGCTATTTCCGCCAGGAAGCGATTCCAGTCATTGTTACGATTTACTTTGGGTGAGACGCTGCTGCCATCTTAGAAAGTTTTGAAATCATAAGTTAAACTTATTTATTTGCCGTTCTTGACCTGTTAGCTCTAGTACTTGTAATTAGTGAAGATGTGGACTCCTGCTATTAAAGTGAATAAGTTATAATGTGTGTTAAATAAGGGAAGCCAGCTTATGATACATATATGTTGCTTGGGGAGGGACGCTATAATGATCTAGAAATTGCAAACTTAGCCTTAAGCCTCACTATGCACGCGTTAATTTCTAAAATAACTTAAATGTTATAGCAATAATTACGTAAATAATACACTAATTTAAATTAATAGTGCATTTACGCTACAATAAACTTAACTATTATCGAATGATTTTATTATTCATAGTATTGTATACGTTTGTAAACAAACGAGGACCATTAGGCCTAACAAGATTGCGATCGTCTAAAATTGTCAGAAATGACGTCCTTGAGCACATTTTTCTTATACGGCAACCGCTCCTCCATTCGGCAAAAATATTCTCAAATATATATTTTTTATTTTGATTTCGTTAACTTTGTATCGGCGCCGATATATCGGTTATCGGCTAATTTGCATATCGGTGCAACCCTAATCTCTAGTATTGTTTATCCATAGATAACTGTTTATCATAACTGTGATAATAAAATTCGTGACTACGATACGCACCCTAAACTACACCTTCCCCGATGCCTTGGGTTGATCAAATCATCTCTGGCGAGTTATTACGGTAAAATTATATTTTATTGTCGTTTATCATCATCACTAACTCTATAATTTAAGAAGGGGATTTTATGGACTATTTGAATAATAATTTCATCTTAGTTTGGTAATGACTTATGTTTTTTTTTGTTTTTTTTTTATCAAAGTTATTTCTAATAATTCTTTTATAATATCAAAAACAAAATGGTGAAGTTCAGAAATAAATATAAGTATAGAATTTGGCCAATTTTTTAAAACCCAACTATACTCGTATTTTAGCAACGTGATATTTTGAAAGGGGGGAAATTTAGTTTAGAGTTCCTTTTTAAAATTATTATAATTGGTGAAGTTCAGAAAATTTATAAAAATTTAACCATGACTGCTTTTTTTTTAGATTTTAAATTTTAATCTTAGTAGCGAAGCGCAAGCTCCCACCGTAGGGTGTAGGCGAAGCCATTGTCCTGTAAATTTATTAAACACGGGTTCAAAGACAGCAATAAAATCTAATTAATAATACTGTACTGTTATTCATATGATTACAAATGGTGAATTACTTTGCCAGAAAGGCCCGCAGCCTCCTAAATTGTGTTTCTTGTCAGGAGGCTCTGGTAGAAGTCAACATTCTTATGCCCTCAGTGCAGGTGGCCGACCCCGACAAGCTAGCAGAGACTTTCAGAGAGATGATTGAATTCCAGGACCGCGGCGGTCTCCTCTACCCCTCAAATGAGTGCATGCACATGGTCATGACAGCCATGGAAGTCTTCAAGGCGATTACAACACCAGGCGAAAAGAGGACCAAGTTTCTGGTGGCCTACTCTTCAGAAGAAGTGTTCGTGAGTGTCTACAAGCAAATAATGAGCAATAACTTAGGCATGTCCCTGCTGGACTGTGAAAAGGGTTGCAACCTGGTCAACACCGTTGTTCCTGCCATTGCCAGGTCTCTCTTCCATGTCATGGGCAAAAATATGGTGTCAAAAGCTAACAGTGATGCCCATGCAAAAGTTTAAAGAAGAGTCATAAAAAGAGGTAATCCGGATACACCTGAGAAAGCTACTACCAGGAGCAAAAGTGACTACAAGAAGAAGAAACTTTCTAGTGAGAAAAAGTCCTAAGTCAATTGTAAGTGTGCGTAGCCACTGACATTTGTTATGTATCTTTATTTTGTAGGGTAGATATTAGAATCCAGGTTAACCATGAAATAGCTAACTAGTACAGGGTGTCCACACCTTAGATTCTTACTAGCTATTACTTTATTATACCTATTTCAGAATAATAAAGTGGGTGCTCACCCATGGGCTATGAAAAAAATTTATAAAGTTAAAAAAAATTAAATTAAATGCGGGGGTCTAGCTAAATGATACCTAATGGAAATATAATTGTTTACTAGATTGGTCAGGTGTGGGCCCTGGAGGAATTTCTTCTTTTTTTTTTAATCGATGCTACCTACTTTATTTAATTTATTAGAATATACCATGAAATATGTTTGTAGTTAAATGTAATATACCTATTTTTCATCATAGTTTTAATTAGAGATTTTGCCAATTTTTTTTAAGTACCTGGAAAACCTATGGAATTTTGAAATTTGATATTAGTAGACACCCTGTAGTATCTAAGAATCCCATTGTACACAGCTTTATTGAATAAAATTGAATTGAATATAACCAACATTGGTTATAAATATAAGGTTTTTATGTTTTCTTTTTCATTAAATAAGTCACACTTTCGTTCGTCACGCCAAATCTGTTCGTCGAATAAAAATTTGACTTCACAGCTCAAGTACATTGGTCCCAGGGTGCTTCATGCCAAATTTGGGGTGAATATATTTAAAAATAAAGAAATGAGAACGATTTTTGTTTTTTCCTGGCTAGCCCGATTATGGAATCTCCCGATTTTGATCTACCAATCAAGTATTCGTTATCTATGTCTGTTACCATGGTGGGCAATTCTAGCCAGACCCTACTAGTCATGATCATTTAGCACCCGCTGTCAGCCACTGCGCTGCCCATAGGGGACGATAATTCTTCTCATGATGTATTCTCGGTATATACGTGCCCACATAGATCGAGGGATGTTGAATAAGAACATGAGAATGTATCATCCATCTGGTACTCACAATCATGCCCCATTCGAACTCGGATAATATTCACGTCGCCTTCCAATGAACAGCCTAGTCGGTGTACAGCACTGACCAGCAAGATGTCAAATCCCATTAATCCAGTTATGGGAATTTACTTTTTATCACGGTACGATGCGTTGCCAACTATTAATTTAACATGGTGCTAACCCATAACATATGTTACTTCAATGTATGTCAGTATTAGTATATCTTTTCAACCTAATTTCATGCTGCTGATGCCATTTTCCTTCTGCTATCAGGAGTCAAGCTGCCCTAAAGAACTCATTCTTCTCCTTGCTCTCAACTTTAAATACCATTCATGGTTGCTCTTTCAGTGACTGAAATTCTTGTGAATTTAAGGACAGCAAAACGACATCGTTAGCACACTGAAATTGACCATAATACCTCCCATTGTTTCTGATTCCCTTGAGTTTCCTGTTCAAATTTCGAAAATTTTCCTCAGGCAGTTGTAAACAGTGTAGTTGTGATATGCTCCCTCAGTTTCACACTTATTCTTTATTTGTGGATTTCTTCTGGCAGCGTGCACACTAATCGAAGCTGTTGCAAGACTTTAGTTATAGAAGGAAGTATGCATATAAGTGCAGATGTTGCTAATTCCTTGTCATTGCAGCGTAAACTCTTATTTTGGGAGTGCTCGATCTTGTCATGAATTCTTTCCCGATTCTTCTTGGATCCAGAGATCCTATGTTTCATCTTCTCCAGGAGGTCACCTTGCCTCTAGGGTCAGTTTTGAAAAATAAAATAGTATAAAAACTTGTAGCTACGTGCAAGAAAACGTACCTTCAGTCAGTATATATCGACGAAAAGGTAGGGTCTCTAATTGATCACCTTCACACATTCTCCGAGTACACAAATAACTATAATTTTCAACTGTATTTTTAACTGCAAGACTTATGGCCTTCATTTATTTCTTCTTTCCACTCACTCCATTTACCTTCATTGCTTAAATTCCTTTGCATATCATGTTTGGAGCACCTCAGCTCTCAATATACCCCTTCAACCAAATACTTTCACCCTAGATATCAATCCCGCATTATTCCATTTTCAGTACGTTCAATCCTAGGAACAGAGCGCATGACCTGTAGGCATTTTTGTGCCCTTCATATTTAGAACATCCAAGAATCTATGTCAAATCTTTGTGCAATCTTATCTGTGGCGCGCATTGGGCTAAAACGATGTATATTTAAGCACCCTGCATTAGATCTCAGTGCATTTTCATCCTGGGAACTTCGTTTTGTGTCTAGTGAAAATTGAGGAGTTCAAAATACGGAAAGGGAGAGCGAAAATTGTCCCTGCATCCCCCGCCCCCCGGCTTACGCCACTATGGTTCACCTTTAGTCATATCCAGGGAGTTGATTCTTTTATCTCCAATACCCACGTACCAAATCATTTACATCAAGATTCGAATTTTCAATCACCCAAGTGAAAAATAAGTAATGAATTATCTATATTTAGTATAAAGATATTATTTTTATCCTTATGACTACTGTAATTATTGTTATTTTATTATTATTCGTTGAAACGCAAATCAATTTGACCTAAATATCATTAATGACAAATGGTCCCCCCAAACAAGGCGAATGGAGGCGTGGCCGAAAAAGCATCAAACCTGCTTACACGTTTCCACGAGTGGGTCACAGTTCATCTCGTACGAGCAGTATAACTGCCATTAATGCGGTTTTTGGTGAATTATGGGAGACTTTGTTTTGCTTTTGCATCGGCGGCTCGTTTTTCTCCGGCTAAAATATACCAGCGGTTAATGTCTCTTCTAACCATTTATATTTAACAGGGATTCGATGCCTCAACTCTCGGCTTCTACTTAATTTCGAAGTGTCTTTCAGGTGACAGTTCCATTGTTTAGCTAATTTTTCGCCGCAAGGGAGTTTGAAGCTTTGAATTTGGGGGGCTTTGCGCGTTTGTGTAAGCTACTTGTTTGTGTTTGTGAAATGTTTTTTCCCAGTCTCATCGCAAACAGATATAATGGGAATTTCAGAAATAATCCTCACTTTTTTTTCCTGAAAACTTAATCTTAGTTTATTCTCTCTTTTCTCCTGACTTCTTTCTTATCCTACGTACATCAATACTGTTATGTTTTCTTATGTATAAATCTTATCATTCACCTTTTTATCTAATTCATGATTTTGCAAAGGTATTTTACATAAGAGAAGGAAAGTAGTGAGGGCATGACTCGTGTTCTCAGTTGTGGAAATTTAAAAACTTTTACTGTAAAAAACAGTTGAAATCCCGTAGTGAATCTTTGCGAAATCTTGCGTAATGAGAGGCTAGATAGAATAGACAGTCAACAAGTGTTACTGCTGGTATTTTAGTTTATAAATTCACTAGTATATTATATTCAAAACAGGTTTAAACGTATTTCTAGGCTCAATAGATGCCTTTAGATAAGTCCCTTTATTAACACACTTGGCCTGGTTTCGGAAGGGTACATTCAACAATAGAGCACGGCAGGAATTAGCACAGAACGGGATGGTAAATCCTTAGGGTGTTTCTAAACAAAATAAGCTCGATAAATTTTATTGAAGAACAAAGGGCAATTAGAGTGATTTAGTATTAAAATATTTAGGAAAAATAAAAACTGCCTTAGCAATAAATAGGGAAGAAAATTTGCGCCAAGTAATTTCGCTCCATTGAGACAATAAATCACCTCATTCTTGATCCACCTTCACTCATATGGATTATTTTTGTTTTTATTTTCTTTCATTACTCGATTTGAACACGAGTGAAGGAGACAAGGGTGTCTTCAATGCTTGGTACTAGAATTCAAACTTTATCTCTAGGTCAATATTTTAAAACAATTAAAGCGGAAAACGACGCTGGCATCTCCTTCAGAAACTTTGGACCACCCTGTAGGTTACTTCCCCCCCTCCCCCAGACGCAATATTTTTTTCTTTCTCTTTTAGCATCTCTAACTAAGATTTACATTCCTTCAAGAATAGCTCTGAAGAATTAAACCTGTCACGGCTGTAATGGCTGATAGCTTCAGAGGTGGCGTTATGCGAAGAGAGTAAGTGATTATAATTCTTTACTTCCAACAGAAATTGCAGATGTTGCGTTTTGACGTGGTTGACACCTTGAGGTGTAAACTAAGCACTCAGGTAGCATGTTGTGCACTTGAGAAAGGACTACTCAACTGACCCAGGATCTTCAACTGTTGCTGATCCGGCCGCAAGAGAGAGATTGCTATTCAGGCATTCTGCAGTTGAGGGGGACGCCTTTATTCCGCTTCGCCAGTTTTCGATTCTGACCAGGGGAAAGATGAATTCAAGGTTCGTCTCTTAAGGGACTTTATTATCTGAATCTAACCTAGAGAATTATTTGAATCCCACGCACCGACGGAGATACTGCCATCCGAGTCAGAGTTGAGGATTTGGTTGATTCAGAGGACGAGTTCATGAACGGGTCTAACCAAGACAGTTTATCTTATGCATTTAAGAACTAATGATGTCTTGTCTACAAAGCTAGATGAACTTCTAGTAAGTTCCTGCCAACTGATGAGAAAGATGAAGGAAAGGGTTAGGAATACAACGTTTACAAATATTCTTTTGAATATATGTGTGGCGAATGTTTTCTAAGAATGAGATTCAGAAATTAACAGACCTTCATGTTCCCTCTTAGGAAGAAGTGATTGACTTCAGTAGTCCATGAGAAATGTTTTAGGAGCACAGTGAGGGTTTTTTTTTTTTAAGAGACGGGCTGCATCTGAATGGGGATAGGGACTAAGAGGCTGGGATGATTTTTAAATAATTCATTGTGAATTTTATAAGAGAACTGCATCATAGACTGGAGAGCACATGAAAGGTTGTACGAAATAACGTAATGTTCATGGACACACCCAAATTTCTAAAAACCTTAAGAAGAATTTGTTTGAAAAACAAGAAAAATGAATGGAAAATCATTGCTGCAACAGAAGATTTAAATATTATCGCAGTTACGGAAAAAATGCAGAGAAAAGCTCTATAAGGGTTCTAATTGGAGAAAGTAACTTTCCTGGCTATAAAGAAAAGTTATGCGGATAGATTTAGAGGAAGAGGTCGGAGCGTTATTTTATACATAACCCATGAACTAGTCGCAATAATGAAAAATATCAAGATTTTAGCTGTCAATTTTGTGATAAATAGTAACAAAATAAAATGATTTGGGGTGTTTAGGTTACCAAAGCATAAGAAAATAAATATGAAAAGGAATAAAGTCGTTGTCAAAATACGAGTCCAAGCGACTTTATAAATGTTAGTAATCATAAGCCAATTAGAGTGCGTATAAGGCTCTTTCAGGACGCCGAGATTGTCTTTAGTGGCAGTCTGGACTACGTAAGGGAAACATTAAATAATTTTCCTTCACCCTGGCCCAGGAATATAAGGACTTGTCCAATGTAGTAGCGCTGACAGGCCCCAACCACAATGCCCACAGAAGAATAAGAGAAATAAAAGACGAACTCCAGACGCTAATTACGGACCAACAGATAGTCACATGGGTCAGACTAATAGAAAGACTCGACATTGAAAGAGACTCCCATACTTTCTGGCAAACCGTTAAACGGTTAAAAGGAAAAGCTCCCCCCAAAAGAATAACGCTTATAAACGACGGTGTAGAAATCGACGAGCCCGAAGAGATTGAGGAAATTTTGGGGATTTTCTGGTCCTCAATCTTTACAATCACCCCAGAAGAAAATGACAATTACGACCTCGAATTCGAGACTAACATAATTGAACAACTAAACACACAAATACACAGAACCTCCCCTCATCATTTTGTATCGAAGTAAAGAGTGATGGAGGGCTATGGGAGTAAAATAACTGCCCAAGAGCTCTCCGTTGCACTAAAATCCTTTCGTCAAAGAGCACCGGGTACCACGGGGCTGACCAGGGAGAATTTCATCAAGGCCCCGCCTAATGTTCTGAGTGGGCTTCTTAACATCATGAATGCCGCTCTGAACACAGGCTACTTCCTCGATCAGTGGAAAGTGGCCAAGATAATCTTCCTTCCCAAATCGGGAAAGCCCCCGGACTGCCCTGCCAGCTTTCGGTCGATATCTCTCTTAGAATTTGCTAGGAAAGTCTTTGAGAAGATATTAGCCAACATAGTCAACTCTTTTCTTGACGAAGCCAACCTGCATTACGAGCAGCAGCACAGCTTCAGAAGGAAAAGAGGGACTGATATGGCTTTAGCCGTTATCACAGAAAAGCTCGCCAAGATCAAGGCAGACAATTGCATGCCGACCTGGTGCTCCGAGATGTCAAAAAAGCTTTTGATAAAGTTTGGAAGAGAGGCCTTCAATTTAAGATCCTTGAAATAGGCCTCGACCCCATCCTTGAAAGAATACTATGCGATTACATAATGGAGAGGAGAGCATACATACACATGAGAGGATACAAAGGCCCCGAATTCGAGCTCGAATCAGGGGCCCACAAGGGGGCTGTCTCAGTCCCCTTTTATACAACATATATACACGTGACTTACCACAACCTCTTTCCGAAGGTACGATATACGTTCAGTTCGCTGATGATATATCGCAAATTTGTACAGCCGCCTACGTTCACAAGGAATTTATGGCGATAAATACGGCTAGGGAGATTTCCAACATCAACTCTTTCGAGAGGAAATGGAAGATTTCGACCAATGCCCCAAAATTCAAAATAATTTCCATGTTTCGCAAGACCTTCAATGATATACGGGTAGAGGGGGAGAGAATTCCCTACTGCTCGGAAGGGACGGTTCTGGGGCTCAAAATCACCACAGGAGGATACAAGTATCATATCGGGCGGACAGTTGCGAATAGCAAGAGAGATTTGAGGGAGTTTTATAGGTTCATTGACCTAACTCGCTCAAATAAACTCAAGATATTCAATGCGTGCATTCGCTCGAGACTCTTGTACCCCCCCGGTGCCGTTGAATGTGTGCGCCAGGACCCACATTGCGAAACTACAAACCGTCCAGAATAGGGCGGTTTTACTCATTACAAACACCCGAAGAAGAGAACACAAAAAACAGAGGGAGCTCCACGCCTCGGTTGGATTATTCCGATCAACGTGGCGCTCCACGAGAGAGCTAAGAGGATATGGCAAGCCATTGGTGCGCGCTTGACCCCTGAATTCTCTCGTACACACCTAGACATCGAGGCTGACAGACAAATAAGACCTTTTAAAAGAAGTAAATTACAGTCTGACAGTGACGTGACTCCCCAATATACACTACGTGATCGACAATAGACGAGACTCAACCAACCAGTGTAATGTGAAAGTTTTTAATTAAAATTCAACCTTACTAAAAAACAAATTCACTTAATTAATAATAATTAAAATTAAATAATTATCAAAATCAACCTAAAATTTTTAGGAGAGTAAAAATTTATTCAAATACCCAAAGCGGGATGTAAAAACCCCATCTCTAATAAAGGCTTGAAGGCCAAAAATAAAAATCATCATCAAGATGAGAACCCTAATCAAATTAACTATGCTAATTTGATTAAATAAACTATAAAACTTATAGTTTATAAATAAAAAGAATCCAAAAAATAACACAAACAGAGCTACCCTTTCACCAGGGATCTTTTATTTTGTCTTCTACACATCATCTATTCTTTAAACTCACTTCTTAACCACTTTACTCTCTTACTATTTTCTCTCTAATTCTATCTAAATTTCATCTCTTATTATGTCCAATGTCCAATGTCCAATTTCTTTTACCAGCGAAGATAAAAATTACCTACCTACAATACAAGACCTAATAAATTTGGACTAAGAGACTACTTCTTCAAATATTGATATAATGGAAAAAGAAATTAGTTTTTATATTAAGAAAAGGAAACTTCCAAAGCACGGGCTACCGATAGAATCCGTCCGAACTAGCTCAGAATATTAGGAAGTGAACTCTTAACACCTCTTTAAAAGAATGTAAAAGTTTATTAGTAGAAGGAATAATTCTTAAGGAGGCAAAAAAATATTTTAAAATGCATAAGGACTGATCCTGGAAGTTTTCGGTCTATCTCCCTTACTTTGGTCGTTGGTAACTCTTGTTGTCTATTGTTACAGAGAGGATCGTGGAGCATCAGAGAGATAAATAAACAGGGTTGTAGATGCAGATTTTCTCGATTTAAAAAAGGGCTTCTGAGACAGTTGGAAATAAAATACTCGAATAAAGCAAAAAGAGAACGGAATTTGGGGTAAAGTACGAAGATGGATTGAAGACTGGCTTGGAAGCCGTATGAAAAGCGTTATTGGCAAAGGAAATAGTTCAATAGTTCATCATAGGCATCACTTGTCAGTGGCCAAAAGTATTAGGCCACCCCAGTGTTTCCGGGTTCTGCTATCTCAATGTTAATGAAACTCGTGCACATGGTGGTTTATGGTATATTTCAAAATATACATTAGTTTAAATATTTGGTTGACCCTCATTTAGCTTCAATTACCGCTTTAATACGGTAGGCATAGAATCAACTAGTTTCTTGCAGGTGCTAGGCGCAATCTTACTCCATTCTGCTCTAAGTTCTTGGTAGAAGTGCTCTTTATTTTTCATTGTTGTGTCCTTGATAGCTTTACTAAGAGTTCCCCATAGGTGTTCCATCGGATTTAGATCGGGGCTTCGAGCTGGCCAGTCCATGGGAACAATAAATACCATGTGTCTCAAACCATTGACGAGTATTCTTTGCTCTATGACATGGAGCGTTGTCCTGTTAACAGTCTTTTTCGACACTCCTCAGGTGCAATTTATCAATTGATGGATCTAAAACATCCGGTAACATGGAAACATAGTTAGCTGAATTCATCCTTCCCTGACATAAAACATTTATCCGGGTCCTGTGGCAGACATGCATGCCCGCACCATGATAAAACCACCTCCATGTTTTACGGCTGTTACCAGTCATTCAGCCTTAAATGCTTCCCCAACTCTGCCACGCACGAAAGGTGCACTAGATGTCCCGAAAACCTGAGGGATAAACATGAACGATAATATTATCCTTATGTTGGATATTTTTTATATATTTTGAGTTGTTATGTTGAGTGAATTATTGTACTATCTTTCCTCATAGTTACTTTCATCAGATCCTATGACTTTCGACCATTGCTCACTGGTCTAATTTGAGTGGTTATGGGCCGACTGAAGACGTTTATTCATATGCGCTTCAGAAATCCATGGCTTCCTCCTAGCTTCACAGACTTTCAGACCGTACTCTACAAGCCTTATTCTAACAAATTCTGGTGATATTTGTGATGTACTGCCTCGTTGAAGTCCGCACAGAGCTCTGACGATGTTTTTCTCCTGCTTCGGAGCGACTGACGGATGATGGATTTGTCATCACGAGTCGTTGTAAATTTGTTTCTACCTATTATTTGTATTGTCTTCACATCTTTTGTCTCTCTGAAGCGCTTGAAAGTCGTTTAAATCTCATATCGAGAACATTTCATCTTCTGAGCTATTTGCCTTTGAGACATTCCATCTTTATGATGAGCTACGATTTGACCTCGCTCACACTCACTCAACTCCCTTGTTTTTGGCATTTTGATGTTTATTAACTGTATCTACAAGGTATTTTAACATAAAAGACTGGAATAATCAAGGAAAAATAAGTTAATTGTGGACGTTTGTTTTACACATAAGTGGTTACATACGTACAGTACAGTATAAAAGTGTTAATTGAAGCTAAAGGAGGGTCAATCAGATATTAAACTAATGTATATTGTGTAATATACCATAAACGACCATGTGCACGTGTGTCATTAACATTGAGATAGCAGAACCCAGAAACACTGGGGTGGCCGAATACTTTTGGCCAACGCTGTATATATATATATATATATATATATATATATATATATATATATATATATATATATATATATATATATATATGCAAATTTGTTGAAGACCATTGTGTATTTCACCTTAATTAATTTCCTTTGCCAACTTTCTCTTCTTCTAACTATCTTTTTTATTCAATCTTGTAGATGGTGGATCACTTGTCCTTTATTCATCTCTCTTTTAAATCAATGTATTTGGTAAAAACAAACTAAATTGCTAAGTTTTCGATCTTATTCGATTATCTTGGGAGCGTTTTGATATTTTCTTGTCTCCTTTACCGATCTAATGAGTGGAGTGAAGATCTGATAAACTGAAAGAATTGGGATTGGGATCATATAAGAGTTGAAGGTGTAGGAGAGAGATAGAAAGGTAGAGATATCGCGTGTGGTGTGTGTGTTTATGAGGTGGTCGAGTGTCGAGTGATATATGGTAAAGATTTGGTGAACGTGATAATGATATATGTAGTGAAATGTGCCAGGTTGCCTGGCAAACGCTTTCGTTTTGCATTGTATTTTATTTTATTATATATATATATATATATATATATATATATATATATATATATATATATATATATATGTTTGTAATTTAAGCATTCGAGCCTTTGTTATCGGTTGCTTATATAAGCTCTTTATTTTTGTATTACTTTTTTATTTTCATTTGTTTTTTTGCACTTTTCAGTGGTTTTGTAGTCCTATATTTATATACTCTTTATATTTCCTTCTCTGTATTTCTCATTACTCTTTTCTACTCGCATTCTCTTTAGTGTGTCATTCTTCGTTAGTAGTCAATATCGGTGGTTCTTTGTTCGGTAGGTCACTTTGTGTTTTCTATAGATTGGGGTTACATTCAACGTTGTATTCTTCTTGCTTCCGTCAAATCTCATCCTGTATTTTATCTGACAAATTGCATTGTTTGGTGCGACTATTTTGTTTCGTTCTTCCTGGGGTAAAGTTTCATTTAACTTTACCCACATGTTTTTAGCTCGTTCGTGGAGTACAGTGTTAATAGGTCAAGTTCGGTTATTCTATGAAGTTCCTCCAATGTTATTCGGTTCTGTCTTTTTTTTTATTTTCAATGAATCTCGTTGCCTAGTTTTGTACTCTTTGGGCCTTTCGATTTTTGCTCAGAATGTGAGTAGGTATGGTCGGATATAATAATATAGAACGGACGAGGGCTGGAAATAATTTTCTTTTATTGTTGCTGGAAAGGTTGTGAAATCGTAGCAGGGTTGACATTGTTGCTTTTGCTTTATTTACCTTTTTTGCCAGGTGGGAGACATACCCATTCGTCGTTAGCTTGAGTCCGAAGACTCTCCTCCCCGCGTTGTAATAGTATCCTTTCCCCTCGCCTCTAATTGTGGCTGTTTTCGTTCGATTAATTGGAATAATTCTAAATTTGTTTGTGTTTGTTTTAATTTTGTTCCTTTTTTTCGAAATCGTTTATGTTTTTGATTTCCCTCGCTGTCCTTTGGGCGATATCTTTTGGGTTTTGTCTATTACTTGAGGTAATTTGTGTGATGTCATCCGCTAATTGGATGTGCATCGCACACTCATCCATTGGTTGGGGTAGATCATAGGTATATATAGCATATAAGGTTGAGGAAACCCTCCTTGTGGCACCTCTGCCCGTAGAGCGAATGCGTCACTCATTTGGCCATTTGATTGCAGAATGGCTTTTCTTCCAATTAGGTAGTGGCCTAATATTTTGGTTAAGTTGGTATCCATGTTGAGGGCGCTGATTTTTGTTTGCAAACCGGGGATCCATACCTTATCGAAAGCTTTGGTAACGTTGCGGAGTACGACGTCCACTCTGGTGCCCCGCGCTGTTTCGATGGCAATTTTTTTAGTTATTACTGCCAGCGCAGTTTCCGTCCATCTCTTGCTCCTGAACCCGTGCTTTTGTGGGTTGTATAGGTTATTTGTTTCTATGTGTTTTTTTACCTTTTGTTGAGGAGCTTTTCGAGGAGTTTCCCGAGAAACTCGAGTAGTTAGATTAGGTGGTAGCTTTCGATTTGGTGTTTTTGTTTACCCAGTTTTGGCAGGAAGATCATTTATGCCGTCTTGAAGGCCTGAGGGTGCGCCTTTGTTATGCGATGATGATGATATATTTATTCGAAAGAGTACAAGTATTTTATACATTAGATAAATAAATAAATTTATAAATTTATGCCATGTAAAAAAATATATAGTAAAAAGTGTTGAAAGAGAAAAGTTTTTTTAGCCGAGGAGAGGAAAGATTTAGTCGAAGGCAAAGATACATAAAGAGGTTTCTCTTTGAGAAATACAACGCAGGAGCTCAGCTTTTTGTTAATTTTAATACATTTACGTTTAAGTTGTACCTACTAATAGGTAGATTTATTTACATTATTATTTATATTAATATTGGTCTATCGATTTAAGACTTACTTCTTGACACTCTTTTAAGTTTTTGTTTGTTTGGCTTTTACTTATATCTAATTTTATCATTTGGATTTCACTGACAATTCTACATAATTATTTACACTATTATTTATTATTTACATTAATATTGGTGTCTGACTTCTTTACACTCGTTTCATCATTTGGATTACACTGAAAGTTTTAACATTACTTTATTATTGTTGTACTATATTTATTACACTGTACTCATTATGTTTATATGATTTACCGAATTATGCTTTCAGCTCACTTCGATTTTACACTGTTTGATACGTTTTAATTTTATTACTTCTTATATACACTGGAACTTGCGTAGAGTTTACGTTCACTTACGTGACGTGTTTAAACACTTGCTCATTTGGTTTTCGCTTAATTATTTATTTGACACTGTTATCTATACGCTTATTTATTTACCACTTTTATCATTATTGCTTTATTATTTGTTTAACACTTGACACTTTTTCACTGTTAGCTAATTGATGAGGTCATCATCCTGCACTTTATATTTTTATAGGTAGACGCGTTAACTGTATGGAGACTAGACTTCGGGATGAACATCGTGCCGCTGCACAGAAGGCTTTCCATTTCCTTTGGGGACCACGGCCCCTCAAAGGTCCACTTGTACTCGCCATTTCGTATGCCTGTCACTAACTGCGTTTGATTGCTTTTTTCAGGTCTACAACCAGTAGTCCCAAAAATTTTTAGCTGTAATTGTTCCCCGTCGAAAAAATGTCCTCTTTCCAGGACATCAACTTTTTCGGTCAGGAGAAGTCCGGGGTAAGAATCGTCGTCTTCGGATTCTCCGTCATGCTTCTCCTCTTCTATTTGTCTTGCTGCGGGTGTGTTGTTCCTCTTCTTCTTTGTTCTCTTCTCCTTAGGGTTATTTTTCGTGTTTACAACGTTTTCGTCCTTATTATGTTCCTGGTTCCAGTCATCTTGGTTGTTTACTGGTTGATTCTCTTCTTCTTTTTGTTTTGTGGTTTTGTTGGCAGTAGGAGACTGTGTGTCATCAGCGAACCTGATATTCAACACGTCTTGAGATGCTGGATTTGGTGGAAACCACAACTTTTTCTTCATTCCATTGTGCTGTAGCATGGTGTTACGCTCTTCCGAGAAGCAGCCGGGACGCGCAAGGTTGGCCAGGTGTGCCACTATGACCATTGTCATAATCTCCTTACTTTCGGCCGGCAGGATTAGCTTCGGAGTTGCTCTATCGGTTGCTGGTGTGACGTTGCTTGGAGCAGATGCCGCGGTGGCGATAGAGCTTGCTCGGGCCTTTTCCTCCTTTTGTGATTCAAACATTTCTCGTTTTTTTCTTATGGCTTCTTTGCGTAGAGGGCATCTCATGGCCAGTGCCCGATGCTCCCCTCCGCAGTTTACACATTTGAGTTGTTCTTCGCGGCAGTCTCTCCAGCCGTGGCCAGATTTTGAGCATGCCGCGCAGATCTGTTCCTTTTTCGGGCAGTTTTTCGTTGCGTGGCTTTCGATGGCCAGGCAGATTTGGCAGTTTTCCAAGTAAATGTACTCTTCTGCCTCTATCTGCTCTGGAGCCACTCTCAGGTAGAAGCCCAATAGGCCATCCCGCAACGCTCTCTGAGCCATCTCGCTGGTGCTGAAGGTGACCTTAATAAGATTTTTGCCAATTTTGTTGACCTTATCGACTTTTGCCCATGCCTGTTTCGCGTTTATTTCATCCTTTATTTCGTCTGTGGAATTATCCGCAAAGAAGGGGTCTACTCTCATGAGGATGATGGCACGCCTCACGAGTAACTCGTAGGGAACTACCGCTTCGAGCCCAATCTTGCGGAGGAGTTCTTTCGCCTGTTCAGACACTAGGGCCTCCACATCTTTATTTTTCCAACAGACGGCGGCCCATCCGTTAGGAGTTTCAGTGAGACGGGTGAGTTCGATATTAATTTGTCCGAAAATCGTTTCGAACACCGTCTCCCTGGCTGGCTTTTGGTATCCCGCTATTAGACGAAGGGGGATCCGTTTGGTGTCCTGGGGGGGGACCCATGTCCCCCTTCGGGCGGTGCTGCCCTTTCCCCTAATGAGTCTCACTTTCTTCTCGGGGTGGTGGAAAATACCACTCCGTGGCCGTCGAAATTGAACGGCTTCGGCGTTTTGCCGAGTCTTGCCTCAATTTTTTCCTCCTTTACCGGATCAGAAAGTTAGGACACTACGCGCACTTGTATCGTACTCTGGTACCTACTGTATGGAGTTATGCGACTTAATCCTGGAGTTCTTTGTTTAAAGGACTTGAATGCTGTTAAGTACTCTGTCATTGTGAGCAGCATCCCCCTTCCAAAGCGGATGGGTCTTCCCTCGTCAATTTGTGCGTATGGTTCGATGTTTTCTTGTTGGTTCTCAATTGTTCGAGTTATTTCTCTTCGTAATCTCTATCAAAGTCGAGGTTCTCTTCTGAAGAAATTGAGAAAATTTCTTCTCAGGGCCTTCTCAGGTGATCTTGAAGCTCTGCGTCTTGCTGCAGTTCCCTATCTTGCACTCTGATCTTTATTAGTTCTTTTGGTTGGGTTCCTTACAGTCTTCAAATTTGGGTCCAATTTTTTGGGATCCCTTTCGATGTCCATTTTTCTGATTATATTATTCCATATTAGAGTTTCTTTTTCTTTTATCATTATATCCACAATTGTCTTCTGATGGTTCTTAGCCTGTTATATTTTTCCATCGTATTACCCACATCCGTTATTTCTCTTGTCAATGTTTTAAGTTTTTTCATTTTCCTTTTAATTTCGTCGTTCCATCTCGGTGCAGAGAGGGCTCTGTATTCTATTTTAGGTGTATACATTGCGTTGGCTTCTATTATTTTTTCACTTATCTTCTGTATTTTGGCCTCTATTACATTTGTTTATTGGTCATTAGAGGTTCTGGTATCTATTTCTGCTTAAGTAGTCTTTATATTTGGCCCAGTCTGTTGGTGATTGAGGTTAAAATTGGAGTTGGTGAGAACTATATCTGGGGTGGTAGAGGATCTGTAGGATAGGAACATTGGGAAGTCTAGGCCTTCTCTTTGGACTATATTTCTTTGCACTAGTAGTTCTAGGGTTCAGCCTGTTCCGTCCATATGGGTTGTGTAGCCTGCTGCTCTGCATCTGGCGTTAAGATCTCCTGTCAGAATTGTAGAGCTTGCTCGGCGAAATAGTTTAATAAAGTTGGGAATGGCTAAATACGAGCGTCTTGGGGATTGATAAGCTTCGACTAGTATCAGATCGCCTATAGTCATTTTATTTTTTACCGCCAGGTAGGATTCCTCTAGATCCTTTATTTCGGTGTAGGGAATCCCCATTTTTATCCGTATCGATACACCGTCGAATCTGGTTTGGTTGTGGTTGGCAGATATGATCCTATAATTGGGTATTTTTATTCTTTCGACTTCGGTGTTGATACCATGTTCGGTTAATATGACTATATCTGGGTCTTCTTGTCTAATTATATTTGAGTAAATAATTCTCTTTGTCATCCAGCCGTTCACGTTTAGCGTAAATATTTTTAGTTTGCGTTGGTACGTGAACATGATTCATTTAATGTCTGCTTTCTTTACCTGCTTTAACTTTCTCGGTTCTTGGTGGAGATATTATAGCACGATCCAGGGACAATTAAGATCATTTCTTGCTTTAGGGCATTGTGGACTTCTGTCTCGTCCGCATCTGCTTCGTAGTCCCATTTATATCTTCCTTTGACCAATCCTTCTACGATTTCTTTTTGTTTGCAGGTTTTGGGTAAAGGGTTCGCATGGGTGCTGTATATTTTAATATTCAGTTCCTGGGCATTTAGTTGATGTTTATCTTTCTCCAGTTTTTGTGCAATCTCTTGGGTTGCTTTTGCAATCTCTTCGTCAGAGATTTCTACATCGGCTGTATGGTCGGTCTCCATTTTTAAGGGGTATTTATTCCACCTAGGTTGAGCATAACGTTAGAAGAAACGGGCCAGTCAGGTGAGTGGAATTTTAAAATAATTTGAATGTGCGATTCCAGCTTGTCGCCTGACTTTTGATGGCCAGCTTATCTTCGTTTAATAATATGGCTTTTAAGATGTTCAGCCTAGCTTTATTAACCTCTTTTCTTCTAATAACGGTGTTATCAATTAGCATATCTCTCGTTAGGTTAATGTTAAGAGCACTTTCCATATGATTTTTAGGCCCTCCGCTTTGCAGATGCATAGTGTAGAAGTCTAAATACCGCGTACATTAGTGCACCCAGAAATACTCCGACACAAGCTACGTGTCCCTCCCATATTTCCAAATGTACCAGGCTTGAATTCTCTATCGCCCATTTTCGCTCCATCGTAAACTGCGACGTAGCTCGAAGGTGTGAAAGACTCATACTATCTGGCCACAGATTAAAAAGGTCTTTCGCGCGGCGATACGGATTTTATGATAATTCGGTGCTCTCTCTCGATTTCTGCCCGTGAGGGAAATAAAAGGAAAACTTCTCCCTGGAGTCAGGCAGAAGACCTTGGACCTACGTTGTGATGTGGACCTCATTTCACATAAGAAACAGTTCGCTCGTTGCAAGAATGGAACTTCTCGGGGAATTGGTGTGTTGCCGTCACGGTACTTGTAGGTGCCAAACTTCTCGCCGCACCCCGTCCTCCTCCTACAGAGTCAGAAGTTACACAGGACCTCCCTTTGCGGATTACCCTAGACGTAGCTAGATAATCGGTTTTGGTTACCCACTCCAGGAGCCGAATAATCAGACAATCATTTCGAGGAAGAAGAAGTCCGATTTGAGCCACAGTTTGGCTCGCCTTCGTGATCCGGCATAGGATCAGTATATCATCGATCTAGGATTACCTTCTCATTCGGTAACCTCGGACGGCCGGACTAGGTTCAATTATCGTCGCCAGAAGAAGATCTTCACCGTCACTTTCAAAAATACTTACGAAATCAAAGGTATCGTTAATTGAATTATCACCTCCCCTAACTTCACCAGTTTGTTTGTGAACTAGACTTCCTATCCCAAGCTCATAAATTCGAGTATTTGAAGTGCTTAATTCAGTGTTTAACTCAATAATAATATTCCATTCGTTCTGTCGGGTGCCACTAAGACGCAAGCATCCTAGTGAGTAATTTTCAAGTAATCCCCACGAAATTTTTGTAGACTTACTTATTCAGTGCAAAGATTAATTCTAGTTATATCTATATACGCTGTTGCTTATTTCAAATTCATATACATTAAAGATTATTTTTGTATATGTGTGTTTAACTAATTTGGACGATCCTTTGGCAATTATTAAGCAATTTACTCGGCTTAAATCTCAATATTACACCGGCCCATCCATGACTGGCTTTTACTGAGTGGGGCACACTCTGGGAATCATCATCTTGATTTTGATCAAAATGAACGCGCTGTGGTTATTCTTATTCACCAGAAGTGGTTACGGTAGGTGTATTGGATACATTCCACCTCCGCTTCACCTCGGTGCGGTAATAAAATATATGTCCAGGAAGTGGGACTGGGATTACCCACTCACTAAACCTCGACACATAGTTAAACGTCTCAAAAGTGTAGTAGTTGTCATGTCAATATATTTTGAGTTGCTATAAAGCTTACAGTCTTTATTGGGGCAGATGAACTCGTAAACTATGTTGGTTGACTTGAGATTCAAGGAGTTTAGGCAGCTGTTGCTTTTTATTAGGAGATTGCTGGCTTTTATTGTTTTATAATAAATGATGAGTTGAATTTTATCAATTTGATTTTTAACCTTGATGTTATGGTTAATAATCTCATTGATGTTTTTTTTCATCTATTTGAAAGGCCGTTGACATATGGTTTCTGTAATACACTTTGATGTTGTTGACTTCTCCCTGATTACTTTCAGTTTTATCCCGATTAAACGAATCACGGTACTGGAGTAAAATCTCGCAGTCACTTTATAATTTTTAAAAGGACTTGGATAGAATAATCGAATCGTCGTAAAGATGGTTAATGCGCATAGGTCATAATAAACTCTGAAGAGACTACATTAAAGGTGATCAAATTGCAAACACACCTAACTTAGTAAAGGATGTACGTGTTTTAATCTCGAATAATCTACAATGTTCGAAACAAAAGTCGAATATGGTTCTAAAATACAAGGCTAAACATTTTGCGTTTAAATCGTAGGACTACCCTTGGATGACGCGGTACAATTCTGATTTCCATGGGTGCAAAAGGACATTGTAGTATTGGAACGCGTCAAACGTCGAGTGACGAAATTAATTCATAAACGTAAAAATAGATCGTATTAACAAAGACTGAAGCATCTAAATCTTCTTTCATTGTAAGTTCAGCAACCGCTCAGCGGAGTAATAATTGACTAACGTAAATTATGACTCAACTTTTAAGCTAGAAATTTGAGCTGTAAGTAGAAATAATTGTTCCAAACGAATAAACAAAATATTTAACACTGAGATAGCAGGAAATTTATTTTCCTGCAAAATAATGCAGACATGGTATATTTTGTCTTGTAATGTTGTCGAAAGTAGTAATTATGTTTTAAAAGAGAATCGATGAATAATAACTTAGGATGTGTCTTTGCAGAAATACAGTTTGTTAAACTAAATCTTTATCATGTCTTCTCTTCTTTTATCTATAATTCACCTCTCTATTCCATCCAAATCCTCTTTTTTGAATTAGCATGGAGTGGATCGTAGGTGTTTGCTGGTTTGCAGTTCTGTAATTCTATTATGCTGAAGTGTAGGAAAAGGTTTGATGATTTGACATCTTTACACAAAAAAAGGCTTAGAGGAAAAATATATATAAAAAAATATAAAGAATTTTCTTTCACTGGTAGTGTTGAAAGTATATGGTGGGATATTATTTGAGAGCGTCAGTATAGAGAGTCACTGATGGTCTGACTGAGGGTAAATAAACAGGTAATATATGTAAGAGTGGATTTTAGAATGGCCTCTTGGACAACTCAAGGATATATTGTGTTAATGGTCGGTTGTTGAAAGAATTGAAAAGTATCGATGGAGGCCATATCGCCTGTGCAAAAGGAGATGAGAGTTTTTTTTATGCTAAGTGAAAACCAACAAAAACATAAGTTTTTAAAGAGAGAGATTTAAAAAAACAAGTTCTGCTGACCAAAAAGTCGCATGCCCTCACTTATTCTGATTTATGTCCTTACGACTTTAAATAATTCCCGGAGTAACATTGGAAGAACCATGGTAATTCTATCATTCTAAAGAGAATGTGAGAAAAAACAAGGGTTCAAATTTCGTTACAATCAGCCGAATAGTTATAATGTTATTGCCCCCCAAAATAAATAATTCCAGGGTTAACCTTGAGAGGACTTTAGCAATTTTATCTTTCGAAAGAGAATGCAAAACAACATAAGGGTTTCCAATTTCGTCAGAATCGGCCGAATTGTTACAATATTATTAAAAAAAAAGCAAATCGGGACCGACCGACCAAATGACCGACATAGTGAGATATAAAATCGCCCGCGACTAAAAAGTTACAACTTTCTAATAGCGGAACTAAATTATATTAAAATATATATATATATATATATATATATATATATATATATATATATATATATATATATATATATATATATATATATATATATATATATATATATATATATATATATATATATATTTTAATTAAAATGGCGGGCCTTAACTTTTTGTGTAAAAAATGGTCACACCCTAATTGCATAGTCTAGAATAGTATAACGAAGCACATTATAGCATAATATAGCATAATATAACATAGTATAACATGCCATAGTATATTATAGCATACCATAATCTCCTAGCATAGTATAGCTTTGCATGGCATATCCTAGAATAGCATAGCTTTGCATAGCATATCCTAGTATAGCCTAGTATTGTCTAGAATAGTATAACATTTTATAACATAGCCTAGGTATTGTCTAGAATAGTATAATATTTAAAGCATAGCCTAGTATAGTCTCGAATAGTAGCCTGGCAAAACCTTGCTTACCGTAGGATAGCCTACCATAGTATTACCTTAACTAGCATAATAAAGCCTAGCATAGTATAGACTAGCCTAGATTGCCTAACATAGTAACTTCTGCCTAGCCTAGCCTAGTATATCATAGCATAGTATAGTATAGCATAATATAACAGAGTATAATATGTCATAGCCTAGCATACCATAGTAAAGCCTAGCATACCATAGTAAACCCTAGCCTAGTATCGGATAGCCTAATCTAGCCTAGCTTAGTATAACCAAGTCTAGCTTATGATTCCCTATAATAGTAGACTTACCATACCATAATATAACGTAGCTAGCATAGTATAGCCTAACCTTACATAGTATAGCTTTGCCTGCGATAGTATGACTAAGCCTAGCCTAGCAGAGAATGTATAGTATGGCCTATCCTAGGCTAGAAACCATATTAAGGCCTAGTTTAACATAGCCTAGTACAGCCTAGCTTATATAGGATAGTAAAGCTTACCATAGCATAGCTTATCATAGTATAGCATATCCTAACCTAGTATAGTTTAGAATAGAATAACATAGTATAGCCTATCCAATACTCGTATAGCCTAGGCTAGCCTAGCCTTGCAAAGCCTAGCATAGTATAGCCTATCTACCATAACCTACCTTACCCTAATCTAGCTTAGCATCCTATAGTATAGGTATAATATAACCTAGGATAGCATAGTATAAACTAGTCTAGCATAGTATAGCCTAGCTTAGCATAGTATAACCTATCCTATTCTAGCACAGTATATCTTGGCATAACACACTCAACCATAGTCTAGCCTAGCCTACCCTAGCCTATGCTAGCTTAGCATGGCACACTATGATCTACCCTGGCTTAGAATAGTATAGTCAAGCATAGTCTTGCATAGCATAGCATACCCTTGTATAGCCCAGTCTAGCATATCATTGTATAAAATAGCATAGTATGCCCTAGGGTTGCCTAGTATACCCTAGCCTATCCTAGCCTAGTATAAACTTGCCTATATAGCCTAGCATAGTATATATATAGCCTAACTTAGCTTAACTAAGCCTAGTGTAGTATAACTCAGCCTCGCTTAGTATAGTATACCTGAGCCTATCATGGTGTATCCTGCCCTAGCCTCGCTTATCCAAGTATAGCCTAGCCAGTCATAGTATAATTTAGCCTAGCCTGCCTAGCAGAGTATAACCTAGCCTATCTTAGCGTACCCTACAATAGTATATTAAAACTTAGTCTAGTTTAGCTTAGCTTACCCTGGTCTATTATAGCCTATCTGAGTATAGCCCAGCTTAACCTAGTTCACTAGAGCCTAGCCTATTATATTCTCTCCTATCTTAGCATACCCTAGTATAGTACTTCATAGCCTACTTTACCCTACCCTACCCTAGCCTAGACTAGACTATTAGATCTTAGCCTAGGCATGCATAACATAGCCTAGCCTACCCTAGCAAAGCCTTGTTTATCCTAACCTGGTATAGCGAAGCCTAGCCTAGTGTAGAATAGATTAGTATATCATAGCCTAACCTAGCATACCATAGCGTTGCCTAGCCTAGTATAGCCTTTCATGCCGTACATAGCCTAGTATAGCTTAAAATAACCTAGCCTAGCATTAACTATCCTAGACAAGTATAGCCTATACTATCCTATCATACCCTAGTCAAGCATAGCTCATTATTGCCGAGCCTAAGATACTCTATGCTATCCTAGCATAGCATATTATAACATATATTAGCGTACTATATCTTACCCTTGTACATCATATCTTAGTATAGCTTAGCATAGCATAGCCTAGCCTATTATAGACTTGCCTAGCAGAGTATAGCATATTATAGCCTAGTCTAGTCTAGCAGAGTATTGGCCGAAAAGCTATGATTTGATTGCCAAAACAAAGTAATTCCCGGGATAACCTTGGGAGGACTTTAGCAATTATAGCACTCGAAAGAGAATGTAAAACAACGTACTGTTTTTAAATTCCGTTAGAATCGGTCGAATAGTTATGATGTTATTGCCAGAATATACTTATTTAACATCCTGCCACTGTGTAAAATGACTCACTAACTCTCCGTCTGTAGTTTTAACTTGGCTTACTTTATCTCTAGTCTTACTCCTCTATAATTGAAAGAAAACTTTGTGATCTTCATTAGCCTTTTATACCTTTTAATTTAATATTTTCTCTTTGCTACCTGATAAACACTCTAACTCTTCTACCTCTCTTGCCTATTACCTCAGGCAACTTCAGTTTATGTAACAGCCTTATATTATGACACTATCAAATAAATGCTTTACTAAAGTCTGGCTGGGAATAAACTTGATGCCAAGCCCATGAAACCAATCAAATGATAAAGTAGGCGAGCGAAAGCTCCTAGTGGTTGGTGTCGCCGTTGAAACTAGTGACTCTTGATTATGTGGTGGTAGAATGTGTTGGTAGCTTCCGTATCTTGGAAGCGAGTTCATTTGCTTGGAAACACGTGAAGGTAGAAAGAGCCTAGCCTTAGAATACTAAGCGTCTGATAGTAGAGCATATTACAATTCTGACCGAGAGCCTTTTAATACAAATTTTAATGTATGAAGAGACAAGACTACATAGTGACGCTTGCTACCAGGAGGACGTGCAGCTCTCCCTACCATGACCACCATGATGAGGTTCATGATGAGGTAACTACCCTCGAAAAACTAAAGCATTGTTTTATGTATTCACGGAAACAACAGCAGTTTCAATGCTCGTCTTTTCACGTATTGCAACACTATAAGACCTAAATCACTTTCCTCTTTGGCAGTTCTTAAGGGTGGAAAGCTCGTTTTTGGAAATCGCTTCGAGTCATCAAACGAAAGAGAACGAGATTCTTCCCCCTCAAATTGAAATTTCTTTCTCAGGAGTATATTTTTCTCTCTTCCTCTAGGATAGATTCCAACTAGTGGAAAGCACCATCATACGACTGTGTTTTGGAGGCAATCTTCCCTTCGAAAATACTTCTCCCTGGAAATTTAGCAGATTTGTCATGTGAGCGGAAAGGATTCATGCCATGCGATGTAGTTGACAACTCAGTTTAATTACTTCCATAATATAGGATATCCTCCATTAAATGTTTTACCCCAAATAAAATTGTATAATCAAAACGAATTCCACCAAAATTTTACATATATCATCAAGTAAAATAGAATAGAAGAGTATTTTAGGTTTGTGTATTCTAAACGCCATCCTATGGATGGAGTTTGGAAGAATTATTGCTTGCGCTTTAGTGTAATTCCAGCATATTAACTTTCTAATTATGGTATATTTATTTGTAGGAAAGAGTACAAGACATTAATATAAAATAATTCATACAATGTTATAGTTAGAGTGGTGAAAAAGTAAAAAATTATCGCTGAAAAGGGGAAGGATTTAGTGGGAGGCAAAGGTACATAAAGTGGATCCTCCTGGAGCAGGATTGCGCAGGAGTTCAGCTCTTTGTTAATTTACAAAATTTTTAACCTTTTATTTTTACCCACTAAAAGGGTTTTGTATTTAAATTGTTACACTAGTTTGTTATGAAAATGTTTGGTTGATTTGTTTGTTGACTATTTCGCACTTTAAATTATGTTTCGTATGTTGTTTTTAATTATTTCTATCTAATTACACTTTTAGTTATCGCTGCTTATTTACCTCTTATTTCTTTATTCTTATTTACTTAGCTATTGTTCACTTGTTTCTATTATTGTTATTATATTACACTTGTTCTTAATTATTAGTATCTAATTACACTTTTTGCTATCGCTGCTTATTTACCTCTTATTTCTCTATTCTTATTTACTTAGCTATTGTTCACTTGTTTTTGCTATTATTATTTTACACTTGACACGATTAGACTTCACTTGCTATTTTTATTAGTATCTTCTAATATCTTATATTGAACACTGTTACCTTTATTTTGTTCTTATACCTCTATTCTTATTAATTAGTTATTATTCACTTTATAATACTATTGCTACTAATTAGTTGTTATTCACTATTTTTTTTAATTACTATTTATTATTCACATTAATATAACTTCTTATTATTTATGTATCTATATTTATTCTTCCGAACTTCACTTTTAGTTTTAATTGTTTGGCACTTTTTAACGACTAGTTTATTTCCGATGTCTTCATTCAGCACTTTATATTCTTGTAAGTTGTGCCGTTCACTGTGTATAAACTTGATTCCGGAATATACATTGTTCCACTGCACAGTAGGCTTTCGATTTCCTTTGGTGACCACGGCCCTGAAAAGGTCCACTTAAATTCCCCGTTTCTAATTTCTTGTACTAACTTCACCTGGTTGTTCTTGTCTGGTCACGTCCAATACTTCCGAAGATTTTTAGGTTCACCTCTTCCCCGTTGAAAAAGTGTCCCTTTTCCAGGACTTCGATTTTATCGGTAAGAGGCACTCCTGGGTAGCTATCGTCATCCTCCAAGCAGTCGTCTGATTGAGCCTGTTTCTCCTCTTTCCCTAGTTTCGTTGTTGCTCTGGTGTTCCTTTTCTTTTGTTTCGTTTTTCCTTCGGGCTATTTTTTTGCGGTTGCTGGGTTTTCTTTTATATCTTCTCTTTCTTCTTTTTACATTACCTGGCTTACGTCTTCTTTGGTGCTCTCTGGTTGGTATTGTTGTTCTTCATTTGGAGTTGTTGTTTTCTTGGCGGTCTCAGTCGGAGTTTCAACAAATTTGATGTTTAGCACATCCTGAGATGCTGGGTTCGGCGGAAACTACAGCTTATTTTTAACTCCATTGTGTTGAAGCCCCGAGAAGCTGTCGGGCTGCGCAATGTTCGCCAAGTGGGCGATGATGACCATGGTCATTATTTCCTTGCACTTAACCGGCATGATGAGTTTCGGAGTAGCTCTTTCCGCTGTTGCCGTGGTTGTTGGTGCTGATGTCGCTGTGACGTAGGATCCTCACTGGTCTTTGCCTCCTTTTCCTTTTTAAGTTTTTCTCTTTTTGCCTGTATGATTTCTTTGCGCAGGGGACATCTCATGGCCAGAGCCCTATGTTCACCTCCGCAATTCGTGCATTTCTCTCGTCCTTCTATGCATTCTCTCCAACCGTGGCCGGTTCGAGAGCATGCCGCACAAGTTTGCTCTATCTTTGGGCAGTCTTTAGTTGCGTGGCTTTCGAGCGCGAGGCGGTTTTGGCAGTTTACCAAATAAATATATCCTTCTGCCTCAATCTGCTCTGGAGCTACCCGTAGGTAGAACCCCAGAAGGCCGTCTCTCATCGCTCTTTGTGTCATTTCGCTACTGCTGAATATGATTTTGATGAGCGACTTTCCGATTTGTTATACTTTGTCTATCTTGGCCCATGACTGCTTGGAGATCAGCTCACCCTTGATATCCTCGGTGGAGTTGTCCAGGAAAAAGGGGCCAACTTTTCTTAAGATGACAGTGCGCCTCACGAGTAATTCGTGGGGGGCAATCGCTTCTAGCCCTATCTTGCGCAGGGGATCTTTCGCCTTCTCCGAAACAAGTACCTCCATGTCCTTGTTTTTCCAGCAAATCGCTGCCCACCCATTTGGTGTCTCGAGGAGACGGGTTAGCTCGATATTTATTTTTTCCGAATTTTGTCTCGAAAACGGTTTGTCTTCCAGGTTTTTGGTGCCCTGCTATTAACCGGAGGGGGATACATTTGGTGTCCTGGGGGGCCGGGAGACCTATGTCCTCCTGCGAGCAGTGCTACCCTTCCCCCTTCTGGGCCATTCTTGTTTGTCGTGGAGGTGGAGGACTTCACTCCAGAGCTGACGAAAATGTGATTTGTCCGGTAATGGCGTTTTGGCAGTCCGTCCCCTAACCGTTTCCTCCTTTGCCAGGACGAGATGACTCGTGACACTGCACAACACTTCTACTTTGGACTTTGGATATAAGAAGTAGTGAAAGGAAAATACATACACAAATATATGATAGCAATTGCAATCATGTATGCATATATGTATGTAATAGTGGAAGGTAAATAGGTAGGGATAGATTTCCCTGATTAAAGGATAGAGAAGGGAGGGGGGATTCCCTGGTGATAGGAAATCGCAGGAATTTTTGTTAGAGGTTGTTGTTGTTCGTCTCTTTATTTTTGCTTTAATATTGTTGTTGTTCGTATTGATTTCTTCTTCTTTTTGTTCCTTTGTTGTTTGTATTGCTATAGAATAGCATTTTTCGTTTGTGTGGTTGTTCGTTTTTCTGTTGTTAGTCGTGTGTTCGTTATTTTTCTAGTAATTTGTAGTGGTTTATTGTAGCACTCAAGCCTTTGTAAGCTGATGTTGTAGTTTCAGTGTTTCTCTCGATGATTGCTTAAGTGTCTTCAGTGTTCTTCTTTTGTTCAGACTAGTGTATTATATTGTTTGGAGTAATTTGTTTTTAAGTGTAGGTTGCGTCTTCTTGTTTTTCTGTCGGTACCTTGCTGCTGACAAAGTCCAGTCTTCTCTTGTTTACGTCATGTAGCGGAATGTCGATGTGTCTCTGTCTGATTTCGTCCGTCAATAGTCTTGGGATTTTCTCTCAGATTTTTCGGGCCCTTCCTTGTAGTTCCATGTTGATTGGAGTCAACTGGATGCCTTGGTAAAGGTCCCTCTGCCTCTTTCATTCTCTCCTCCTGGTGTTTGTTATCAACAGTACAGCCTTGTTTTTTACTCTTTGGAGGAGTCGTACTTGGTTCTTGGAACTAGCATTGCTAGGTATCGGTGGATACAGTAGCTTCTATCTTATGAGCGCGTTGTAGATTTTCTTTTTGTTAGCTGTGTTCAGGTTCCTGAACCTAAACAGCTTAGAAAGCTCTACGCACGCTCGCGCTGCTGCCTGAGCAACGTGACCACCCTATCCCCTATTACCTATCTTTAGTCCAAGTACCGTCCCGTCGTTGCTGTAAGGAATCCGGGCGTTTTCGGTCTCGATATGCGCCCGTTTCTTACGGAAGAATAGAATAACCTTAAACTTTTGGAAGTTCGTGGCAATCTTCTATCTTCTTTCGAGCCTGTTGATATGGTCGATTTCTCTAGCGGTTATTTCCGCCATGAGGTCGGGATTTTTGAATGGGGGAGACATAACCTGGGAGATGTCGTCCGCCAACTGAACATACAAGGTGTCCTCCCTGACCGGATATGGTAGGTCGTGGGTATATATGTTGTAGAGGAGGAGGCTTAGGCATCCACCTTGCGGTACACCTGCAGTTAGTTTAAAGTCTGGTCCAGTATGATTGTATATTTGTAAGTAAGCTTTTCGGTCTGTCACGTAGTCGCAAATAACTTTTTCCAGTCTTGGGTTTAGTCCGAGTCTTAGTATTTTGAACTGCAGCCCAGTTCTCCATACTTTGTCAAACGCCTTCTTCACATCTCTGAGCACGAGGTCAGCGTACCTTTTTTGGCTAGCAATCTTCACCAGTACTTACTCTACTCTACCTATTTATACCTGCCACATTGATTCCTAACTCAACTTAAGTTGAGAAGAAGACGAAGTTACGCATATTTAGTTTAATTAAAAACATAAACATTTTATTTGTTTAGAAACGTGGAAAATGAAAAAAATTAAATGGGAAAATGAAAATCTTATAGAAAAACTTTACAATAGTCCGTCTCCATTTCAAGTAACAACGTTTAACTAGAATAGGCTTCTTGTTTGGTTCGTATCCGCTGGGAAAACATCACACAAAACTAACAACCGGACGCCCATAATGAACGAAATTTTTTCAGTCTAGGTACTCACTTGTATTATTTCGAGTATTGGTACTTTCCTTTTTTGGAGCGCAATCATTTTTGTACCTAATATATATTTTTTTTTTAATTGTCATAAGGCATGGAGATACGGTTCATATTAAGGATTTCTGTCCAGAAGACTTGACTCATTTGACTACAAAAGTCATTAAAATTTACATTTATAAAATAGGAATATTATTTTTTCTGAGTTTAATTAAAAAGCCGCGTTTGATGAAATCGAATAAAATTGTGTTATTTTTTCTCATATGTTCACTAACAAAGAAGACACTTTTAATAAAATTTTCGGATATTGTCAACAATAGGGAATTCAATACCTGAGGCGATAGCTATTCTTGACCAAGAAAATTTGGGGGCGCTATTCTTGACATGGTAAAATTGGTTCACTTTCCTTGAAATAAGAAGTTCTCAAAAACGTTTTCAAAACCTCAGACGGGAGCTAACTTAACCTGACATAACCCAACCTAACCTAACTTAAACACCACCGATATCAGGGCCCTAGAAGTTAATTTTGGCCAGATTTCTCTGGGCGCGTCGTTCATCACGATGCATAACATAATTGATCAATTTCTCGCCACTAGTAGTTGGTTATAAGAAAGTAGTTGAACACATACAAAAATAAAACACCTGCCAATACTCTAAAAAGTGATGAGAAATCGATCAATTATCCATAGTGATAAATGACGAACCCACAGAAATCTGACCAATAATCCAAATTACCAGCAAAGAACAATCAACCACTCTTTGCTTGTCGTTAATTCACAGCCAGGCGGCCAGACACAACATTTGAAACATCGGGGAAGACTTAAGGCAAAAATTAACATGCGAAGAAACAAGCATGAATTTCTTCTATTTATTTATCACAGTTCATGAGGATGAGCAATTTAATTAATTTCTGTAATGCAATTGCCACACAATTTAATTTTTAATAGGTTAATGTCCACTTTATTTTCATTCAAGTAAAGAGCAGGTATGTTTAATTATTCCCTCTATGATATATTAATGTTGCCATTCTTGATAGTTTTGTAATTAAATCAAGAATATTTTGCTCACGCGTTGGATCGTTAACCATTTATTTGAAATAATTTTCCTTTTAAATAATTGAGAAAGGGGTAGGGAGCTAGCCCCCTGCTACAACTGAAACCTGGAATAGCAGCACGCCCTCCTGACCTCGATACCCGAAGAGAGTGGTATTCTCTCTCATCTCATCTCTTGTACCTTTTTAAAATCTCCCACTATCTTTTCCGCGCCTGTTTAGATCCAGAAGAGGAAGGAAGATGGCGTGAAAACATAACATAATTCCACGGATGACAAAAGCCACAAGGGCCTATCAAAGGTCATCCGCATCCGTCAAAACCCACCCACAAAAAGCACCATCGCCAGGGGAAGAGAAAATCAAAGTCCCCACAATATAATATAACAGATGACAAAAGCCACAAACAAGGGCCCATCATAGGTCATCCGAGTCAAACGGCCTCTTTTTTAAGGCACCCAAACTCCCAAGAAAACTACATCCAGAGGATTGCGTCCACAAATAAGGGTATCACCAATCAAGGCTTGTCAAGAACTAAATCATGCAGCTATAGATATATACAAACAATATTAATATATACAAAACTTAGAAACCATCACAACCTTCCCTCCCCATAAACTCATCCAACCTACTCTTAAATACATTTAAATTTACACTACCTACTACCCTCCGCGGCAATTTTTTTCCAGAAGTCTACCACTCTATTGGTGAAAAAAATATTTTCTTAAATCCAACCTACACCCTTGCTTTTTAATTTTCAAGTGGTGACCTCTAGTCCGATTTCCATCATCTAACTCAAAAAACTTGCTAACATCCAATTTATCTATCCCAGAAAATTTTTTAAAGACCTCAATCATATCCTCTCTCACACCTCCTTTCGAACGAGAACATATTTAATACAACGAGAACATATTTAAACCGAGAACATATTTAAACGTTTAAAAAAAAAGTTTTTACCTCATTAAAAGTTACATTTGCTAACTTAAAATCGCGTCTTATAACAGTCAATCGCTTCCTAGCATCATTTATTCAAATAACTTCTTTTCGTTCATTTTGCGCAATGAGTTGGGTCTATATACTATAGCAAAGTTGAATTTCATTTTTGCCAGCATTAAAGACTGCTGAAATATCTGCGTTACTCTTCGTAATGACATCCGAAACAATTGTGTTTAAATTCTCACCAAATACAAGAGGAAACTGCCCTCATACCTGCATGTCATCTCATTAAAATCTTTGTAACAATTTCAATCGAATTCGCCGATCAAACCTTACTGCCTCATTTCGCTCAAGAATTTTATTGCAGAAATGTGAAAAAAAAATCTATAGCCATGAGACTCGCCAGGATTGCGGGACACTCAAAGCACGACCAACTATTAGACCTACCTTCTTCATTAAGACAGGTAATTCGAAGGAGGAAACGGTAGTAAATATGGTCGCTTTTGGGTTGTCTGAGGATCGGATTAACGGAAAGATAATCCGATTTAGACTGATTTCGAAGACAAGATTAACTTTTGTACTTCCTGATGTTTGACGGTCTATTAAGACCATAAAACTTCAGACAGTTGTGCAAATTTCAACAATTTCCTTTTTCCAAACTTTTCAGAATTTTTACTATTAGAGGTCTATATGCGTTTAATCACTACTCTAAATTGAATGAAATTTTAAGTAATTCCCTAAGATTATTTGCGTTTATTGAAGATTTTTTTTACTCCGCTTGGGGTTTATATTATATGTACTTCCCATCCATTTTAATCTACCTTAACTTTGCTTCTTTCTTAATAACCTCCTTTGTCAAAATTCTCATTGGGAATGTGTGTTGATTTTTACCTTTTCTTTCGTAAACAACGAATATAGTTTGAGAGGTATTTTAGTGAAGATTTTTATAGAAAATTAATGATAATAATAATGATAATAATAATAATGTTAATAATAATAATAATCTCGATCCTTGTCTAAAGATGTAATATGGGCAAGCGGGCTACGCTGACCTCACAGCTCAAACAAATGTGGGCAGAATTATCTGTAGCTATTTTTCTTTGACATAATTTTACTTCCTCCATCTTCACTATCTTTTAACAGAACTTTCCCCACGATCTTGGTATGGAGATTCTCTTGTTATTCTTTGCTTCACATAAAAGTAACTTAAAGATATGAAGTGTGAAGGGATTTGGAGAGAAGTTCTTACAAATTGCGTGAAGCCAAAGTATTAAAGTAATAGATTAAAAGTTTGGACAAGTAATTTTTTGTGGCTCCTCAACTTATTGCCTCGGATAACTTAACACCATTAACAGGTAGGTTCCTGAGGAATCTTACAGGGTAGTGCACCTTCCATAGTATAACTTTCATAGGTTTTCTACCAAGTTCCGCAATTCCTGGATATCGCCTCCAAGAGCAAATCGCCAAAGATGCCTCTCCATTTATGGCTTAATAATGATCAGGAGAGTTTCGTCCTAATTTGGGGGCTTCCGCTTTTCAACCCGCCTTTTTGAGAGTTATCTATAGGTTCTTTATCGGCTTATGGTCTGGGGGAGTTTCTAAGCTATGGACCCATATAATTCTGGAAAACTCGTAGGGAAATTTTAGTACTATTCTATTAAATTTACCGTATTCTTGAGTCAAAACTTATCCCTGTACAAATCTGGGGCCGCTACTGTACATAAGCGGCAGGAAATAAATAGAAAATGTAATTTTAAGACGTGCTTCCTTGACTGACAAATGCCTCATTCCCTGAATGGGACGAAAAGCTAAAAAGCAGACTTTCCCTTTCCTCCTGATAATCTACACCCTCTAAAAGGATGTACTGAATACTAATGACAGGAGAAGAAAGGAAAAACAAAAACCCTTTATTATCTTCCTTTCATATTTTGATTATTTTGAAGGAGAGGGGGGGGGGTATCTCGTCAGTGCAGTGGCCTATGTTAATGAAGAGTTCTTCAGGAATCTATTTAAGGCAGGGGGGGGGGGAGTTTCAAAGGGTCGTACTGGATCCTCCAAACGTGATAATATCCATGTTTAAAAGCGAAAATCAATGGAACATGGATCCAAAGATCCTAAATACTCGAGAAGGTAAAAAGGAAAGAGGAATCCAAGTCTTTTCCTCTTTATAATAAAAAAAATCGATACTCTATTTTTTAATAAGCAGGACCTGGAGCAAGTAGCCTTCCGAACTAGGTTAATGCATAGAAGCGTATGGGAAACCATACTACAGCTGACATTTGGAGGATTTTGTGCCCCTCTAACCAACTTCAGTACTTAGTTGTCCTAATCCTTGTAGGAATACCTGCGGCTACATATCTTCTACGCATTTTCACTCTCTCTCTCTCGCTTATTTACAAATATGTCCTTACAAAATCCTGCGGTTGATGCCCTCGTTGGTTTTCACTTTAAAAAAATCAATATAGAATCCACTAAGTTGCACTCGAATCTTTTGGTGCGTCTTTGCAAATTTCATTAATTTAGGATCAAGTAATGAAGTAAATTTGAAGTAAAAAAGTAAGTGTGATAGTGTGGCGAAGGGTTGGAGAGAGAAAGGGCTGACTGAGGAGGAGGAAGTGGATGATATTTTGTATGATAGGTGTGCGTGGACGAAGGTTTTGAAGAGTAGTGTTTAGTGGCCTTCTAACCCTTCCTGGACGAGATGCTTCAACATATTACAACCCCTCGCTATGAAGGACTAGTTTGAGGTGGAAAAAAGGAGGGGTGTTTTGTGTTTAAAAGGCGTAGAGGGGTCTACGAATAAAAATACCTATGGGTTTGAGTAATATCGCGCTCTTAAGAGTCTCCTCTTCTGCTCAAGCTATGGCAGATTTACGTTTTTTCACTCTTCCTAACCTCAGCACTCTTTTAAAGACCTTGAGACGCCTCTTGCAGCGGCGTGGACGATGGTCTCACTTCTTAGAATCAAGTGAATAAATGAAATAATTCGCCATATCTTGCTTGAGTGGATGAATGGAAGTAATGGAATAAAGCGGGAAAAAAAAGAAAGACCGAATTCATTTGAAGGAAAAGAAGAAAGAGTAAAAGAACTGAGGATGGTAAGAACTGGCAGATAAGACCCTCGATTCCCAGGTAATGCCGAAGTTCTCGGTCCCGACAGGGGAGAAAGAGGGATGATTGTAAGTTATTGGATCTTGCGCTTCATTAAGAGGAGGTTCTTAATTGGTTCTCATTTCACTACGTGTTGAGTGATGTAGTAAATCGAAACCTCACTCCCATTAACGTCCCCCCTTCCCCATATATAAGACAAACTCGTGAAAATTTCTATTGGGACGAAAATATATTAATTGGGGAGTTTGTTCCCGAAAACTCGTCCTAATATTAATTTTAGCCATACAATGAGGTGCAGGAGTGGCGACAGGTGAGCGGAATGGAAACATCACGTATGATTTAGTCGGAGTTAAGACGTCTTAGTTAGAGTCATTGGTTCGATGGGGACAAGAGTTGAGTCGATTAACATTGCGGGAGTCACCATGGGCTTTACCCAAAATATTTATAATGTTTGCCCATATGACCTTAGTGGCTGAAGGGAATTAAACATATATATATATATATATATATATATATATATATATATATATATATATATATATACATATATATATATATATATATATATATATATATATATATATATATATATATATATATATATATATATATATATATATATATATATATATATATATATATATATATATATATATATATATATATATATATGGGAAATTCACGAAGCAGTGCGGTAATAGTCCAATGAGTGCAAGAAATCCCACAGGAAAATGAAAGCCCGATTCGAAGTACTTTCGAACTTGTTCTGTTCATTCTCAAGGAATTTGTTCGAACGTACTTGGAATCCGCCTTTCATTTTCCTGTGGGAATTTTTTGCATTTATTGGTCTACTCACGCGCTGCTTTGTAAGTTTCCCATATCCACATATATATATATATATATATATATATATATATATATATATATATATATATATATATATATATATATATATATATATATATATATTGCTTGAAGAAGCTGTGGAAAGCACTGCCGTAGCTCAGGAGAAAATATATATTCTATTTTAAAGTGCCAAATGATTGTAAAATAGCGAATGTAGTTCCTATTTTCAAGTAGGGTAGTAAAAAGAGCCGATGAACTTTAGACTTAATTTTTAACCTTTATAGTTTTTAAAATTCTTTAGGAAGGAGTTAAAAGAGGTATTTCTCAGCATCTAGAAAGTGGTAGGTTAATTAACATTGCTCAATATTGATTTAGAAATAGATCATGCTGAACTAACTTACCGAAATTTATGGATTATGTAACAAAGAATTTAGATAATATAGAGAATGTAGATGTAATTTATTTTTAGTAAAGTCTCTGATAAGGATCCACATAGGAGACTGGTTAAAAAAAATTAAAAATGATTGTGATATTTTGGGAGCATTAAATTGGATAACTAAATAAATGGCTGGAAGATATGAAGCAGAGGGTACTGTTAAGTGAAGTAAAGTCGCAGTGGATGTATGATGCTAGTAGGGTACATCTGGGATCAGTTATGGGTCCATTATAATTTGTAATCTATATGATCTTGGGAACCACTTAATAGAAAATTGTCCATTTTATAAGATGACCCCAAATAGGTAGGTAGCCTCTGTTAATGAACTTGAGTCTAACTTTAAAATTCAGAGTGACTTAAACAAGTTTGTTGTTTTGGTACTTAAGGGGAAGATGACTTTTATCCCTCAAAAATGCAAAGTTATACACCTAAGAAAAGATAATTATGGAGTTAGCAATAGTCATTGGCTGAATTTAGTAGAAGATGAAAAGGACATAGGAGTAGTAATAGATACGACTCTGATTTTCTATGCATATTTAGGCAAAAATTAAATTAAATAGTGCTGGACTTCATGAAAAGAAATGTTACTAACAAAATTTAGGAGGATATCCTTAAAATTTATCGCTCGTTTGTTAGACCACACTTTGAGTATTGTATACAGGCATGGACTCACATTTTAGTCATGATATCAACCTGTTAGAGTCAATGCAAAGGATAGCAACAAAGCTAAATACGTTCTCAGTTGAAAGGTGTGAGAGAGTGGATGTTATTGAAGAATTTAAAATTTGTTCTGGGATGGATAAGTTGGACGGTAGTAATAGGATTAGGGCTCACAACTTGGAACTTAGAACCAGGAGGGTAAGTTTGATGTAAGAAAATATCTTTTCACAAATAAAGTGGTAGATTTCTGGAATGACTTACCACATGAAGTAAAAGAGAGTAGAAATAGAAATATTTTCATGTGCAAGTTAGACTAGTATAAGCGGAGGGAAAGATATTGCGCCTTCTGATTTTTTTCGATAGGTATGATCTCTACATATTAAAATATTGATATTATTATATGTTGTAGTTTAATGGTAGAGCTTTTGATGAACCTTAAAGGGTGATAACTTTAAGGTGATGTTATTGACATTATCATTTGGGTGTAGTTTATGAAGGGTTGTTGGGGTATAGATTAACTCGGATGTCCTTTGATACGCCCTTGTTGCTTTTCTCATCCATGAATTATATATATATATATATAATATATATATATATATATATATATATATATATATATATATATATATATATATATATATATATTAATATAAAGAGAGAGAGAGCGAGAGAGAGAGAGGGGAGAGAAAGAGAGCAGCGAACTGTCAAAGATAATCTATTTTTACTATTCTTTAAGCGTAATTCCTAACTTCTTAAAATCTGTTCCAGGTAAGCTGATTTGACCCGAAAAACTCCAGTCATAAATTGGCCCCGACCCAAATCTGAAGGTGACCATGGAGAGGCGAGACGAGAGGTCACTCTGCCACTGGCCTGGACTGAGTGCAGCGCCGCATGCCGCAGTGTACCCGGGAGCGTTCGCGATGGATAGGTCAGGCTATAGTGCTGTCTCTCCAGGTCCGGTCTACCCCATGTATTATAACTCGCCCCCGGTCAATTTTGGTTACTCAATGCCAGGGTGGAGTTGTGGTAGTTACTCATTCCCCCAAAGTGTCTCTGTCAAGTCCAACTGGGATGAAGTGACCCATAATCACGATGGTAAAGACCCTATATGGGAACGTGATTCTGGGTTAATCAATTTGAATTGTGCATCTCATCCTTTGGACACGCTGCTTTCGACTTCTTCGACATCGCCGGAAATCGTGCTACCTATGACCCCATCAGTGACGCCAACAGCAACAACGCAAGAACCCCTGTGCATGACTCTAAACCAGCGAATCAAAGCAGCAAGGCCTTGCGACGGCACTTCACCCCAACAGACCATACTTCAGAGTCCGACTTCATCCAAAGGTAAAAGTTAGTTTCTTAAAAAGTCGAAATCTCCGAGAATCTCTAGTCAGTGACCAGCACCGGGTTTGGGTACGTACTCTTGGGTTCCTGCGCTCATTTTTACGAACTTGTTCCTGCACTCGTAATAGATGATCTCGGCAAGTATTTAGTTATCTACATTCGCCATATTCATACATCCTTTCGTTAAAATTTGCGTTTCTATACCCAGACCCTCCTCATACATTTCATACACATATCCTCCATTAATTGCCTCAACTCTTCATATCATCCTTCCTGTCGATTCCGAGTAAATATGGAAAGTTCATTCATAATTTTGTTTATTAGATTTTTGGTTAGAGGTAGAGACTGTTACCTCCGATTTGTGCCGTATAACGCCAATCTTAGTGTGCACCTAAACTTTACCCTAAGATCCGAACCACGGATTACTATAGTATACGGCAGCCCCCGAAAAAGTATCCGAATCGGGACTTCATTTGGCGTCTAAACGCCCTTGATGAGGCTTAACTTCGTTTAAGTAGAAAGTTGCTAGGTCATATCCCATCTTATAATTTAGGTAATTCATTTCGATACCTCCTAAACCAACAATTTTTACTAGATCCCTTTTCCCCTAAGTTCCTACGGATCATAAAACGTGTACTCCATTGTTTAAGGATTGGGTTTGACATTAGAAATCGGCCTAAATATTCTAAATTACTATTTTACCCCCACTTCATTGATATTTTCTTTGTTTTACTGTATATCACTATTAAGTATCTCCTTTCCCTATTTTTATCACTTATCTATGGGTTGGTAACTACTTGCCATTAGTTGCAACGAGAAAATTCTACATTCGAAGTAGGTTTTAACATGGTATAGGTATCCTGGATTCTATCCTATAGATAAATAAAAGTGGGATTATGGGTGGATTACCTTTGATCATCCTTGGCGGTTTTTCGGATTCACTAAATTACGTTAATTCGCTAATCCCTAAAACCCATTGGACTTTTGGGCAAACTTATCTGAGAACGGGGGAAGAATTCGTAAAGTTATATACTTTTCTGTCTACTTAGGTTGTATATATATTAAATATTTTAACGTCCCCTAAGTTCACTGCAAGTCCCTCTTTCAAAACTCTGGCAATGGTCCCTCGATGGATTTTTCCTTAGTCCAAAGATTGCGAACATATTCCAATGGGTTTTGCCGAGAGCTTCCAATTTCCATATGCTGAACGTTTAACCAAAAGCATCGTTGGGAAGGAAAGTCGGACATGTAGCTCAATGAACTAAAAGAGAAGATGGATGTAATGAGAAACAATAATGATAAGGGCTATTGCAGCAACTTAATCGGCTTTTTAACTTGAAGCAAAAGTGATAAATAAAACAATCTCTTGAAGGGTACCTGGAGTTCCTGCGATGTTGAAGTGTGTTGTATTTTAGTCTTTTGCCTTAATTTAACATGCGGTTGGTAACAGTGGCAATTTTTTTGTGGCGAGATCTATGAGGAAGTAGATGAAATGCAAAGTAATATAATGAATCTATATCACCTTTATCTTTAATACAGATCGCAGGGAAAGATACATATCAAAATACCGCATACTCATTTGACACAAATTCCCCTGCCTCTGCATGCGATTGATAATGGCCAGTGAAAAAGAAAAGCAATGATTCATAGGCAAAGGACTGTTTTAAAAAGAGGCGAAAATGTTTGAATTTTTTTTTCTGTCGGCCATCTTTATTTTGATAAATGTTTGGCCATTTCGCTCATAATAACACTAGAGTTCGTAATAAATAGTATCATAACCTGCTGAAAAGAGGTGTTCGCAGTTTAAAATTCAGGCTTGCACAAGAGGTATTTTGATTTGCAAGGAAAATAGATAAGTTAGATAAAGGAAAGGAAATAGCGCTATTAATAAGAGGAGGGAGGGTATTGGCAGTAAAGAAAGAGGATAATGGTAATAGAGAGGGAGGAAATTTGGTAAAGAAAGAAAGGATATTGAGTATAGAAAGGGAGGATATTGGGTATGGAAAGGGAGTAAATTTGATATAGAAAGGATGGCTATTGGCAATAGAGTGAGTGGCTATTGGCAATAGAGTGAGTGGCTATTGGCAATAGAGTGAGTGGCTATTGGCGAAGGAGTGAGTGGCTATTGGCAGTAGTGATTGCCTATTGGCAATAGAGTAAATGGCTATTGGCGAAGGAGTGAATGGCTATTGGCGAAGGAGTGAATGGCTATTGGCGAAGGAGTGAGTGGCTATTGGCAATAGAGTGAGTGGCTATTGGCAATAGAGTGAGTGACTATTGGCAATAGAGTGAGTGACTATCGGCAATAGAGTGAGTGGCTATTGGCAATAGAGTGAGTGGCTATTGGCAATAGAGTGAGTGGCTATTGGCAATAGAGTAAGTGGCTATTGGCAATAGAGTGAGTGGCTATTGGCAATAGAGTGAGTGGCTATTGGCAATAGAGTGAGTGGCTATTGGCAATAGAGTGAGTGGCTATTGGCAATAGAGTGAGTGGCTATTGGCAATAGAGTGAGTGGCTATTGGCAATAGAGTGAGTGGCTATTGGCAATAGAGTGAGTGGCTATTGGCAATAGAGTGAGTGGCTATTGGCGAAGGAGTGAGTGGCTATTGGCAATAGAGTGAGTGGCTATTGGCAGTAGAGTGAGTGGCTATTGGCAATAGAGTGAGTGGCTATTGGCAATAGAGTGAGTGGCTATTGGCAATAGAGTGAGTGGCTATTGGCAATAGAGTGAGTGGCTATTGGCAATAGAGTGAGTGGCTATTGGCAATAGAGTGAGTGGCTATTGGCAATAGAGTGAGTGGCTATTGGCAATAGAGTGAGTGGCTATTGGCGAAGGAGTGAGTGGCTATTGGCAGTAGTGATTGCCTATTGGCAATAGAGTAAATGGCTATTGGCAATAGAGTGAGTGGCTATTGGCAGTAGAGTGAGTGGCTATTGGCAGTAGAGTGAGTGGCTATTGGCAGTAGAGTGAGTGGCTATTGGCAATAGAGTGAGTGGCTATTGGCAGTAGTGATTGCCTATTGGCAATAGAGTAAATGGCTATTGGCGAAGGAGTGAATGGCTATTGGCGAAGGAGTGAATGGCTATTGGCGAAGGAGTGAGTGGCTATTGGCGAAGGAGTGAGTGGCTATTGGCAATAGAGTGAGTGGCTATTGGCAATAGAGTGAGTGACTATCGGCAATAGAGTGAGTGGCTATTGGCAATAGAGTGAGTGGCTATTGGCAATAGAGTGAGTGGCTATTGGCAATAGAGTGAGTGGCTATTGGCAATAGAGTGAGTGGCTATTGGCAATAGAGTGAGTGGCTATTGGCAATAGAGTGAGTGGCTATTGGCAATAGAGTGAGTGGCTATTGGCAATAGAGTGAGTGGCTATTGGCAATAGAGTGAGTGGCTATTGGCAATAGAGTGAGTGGCTATTGGCAATAGAGTGAGTGGCTATTGGCAATAGAGTGAGTGGCTATTGGCAATAGAGTGAGTGGCTATTGGCAATAGAGTGAGTGGCTATTGGCAATAGAGTGAGTGGCTATTGGCAATAGAGTGAGTGGCTATTGGCAGTAGTGATTGCCTATTGGCAATAGAGTAAATGGCTATTGGCGAAGGAGTGAATGGCTATTGGCGAAGGAGTGAATGGCTATTGGCGAAGGAGTGAGTGGCTATTGGCAATAGAGTGAGTGGCTATTGGCAATAGAGTGAGTGGCTATTGGCAATAGAGTGAGTGACTATTGGCAATAGAGTGAGTGACTATCGGCAATAGAGTGAGTGACTATCGGCAATAGAGTGAGTGGCTATTGGCAATAGAGTGAGTGGCTATTGGCAATAGAGTGAGTGGCTATTGGCAATAGAGTGAGTGGCTATTGGCAATAGAGTGAGTGGCTATTGGCAGTAGTGATTGCCTATTGGCAATAGAGTAAATGGCTATTGGCGAAGGAGTGAATGGCTATTGGCGAAGGAGTGAGTGGCTATTGGCAATAGAGTGAGTGGCTATTGGCAATAGAGTGAGTGGCTATTGGCAATAGAGTGAGTGGCTATTGGCAATAGAGTGAGTGACTATTGGCAATAGAGTGAGTGACTATCGGCAATAGAGCGAGTGGCTATTGGCGTTGGGATGAGTGGCTCTCGACAGTAGAGAAAATGGGTGGCTATCGAGAGTAGAGAAAATGGGTGGCTATCGAGAGTAGAGAATGGGTGGCTATCGAGAGTAGAGATTGGGTGGCTATTGGCGATAGGGTGGGAGGTTATCGAAAGTAGAGAAAGTGGGTGGCTATCGAGAGTAGAGAGAGGGCTATGCACAGTATAGAGAGTGGGTGGCTATTGACCGAAGAGAGAGTGGGTGGCTATTGACCGAAGAGAGAGTGGGTGGCTATCGACAGTAGAGGGGATTGGTCGCTATAGACTGTAGAGGGAGTGGGTGGCTATCGACTATAGAGGCAGTGAGTATCTATCGACTGTAGAAGGATGGGTGGCTATCGACTGTAGAGGGAGTGAGTGGCTATCGAGTGTAGAGGGAGTAGATGGCTATCCCCCTTAGAGGGAGTGGGTGGCTATCGAAAGTAGAGGGAGTGGGTTGCTATCGACTGTAGAGGGAGTGGGTGCCTATTGACAGTAGAGGGAGTGGGTGGCTATTGACAGTAGAGGGAGTGGGTGGCTATCGACAGTAGAGGGAGTGGGTGGCTATCGACAGTAGAGGGAGTGGGTGGCTATCGACAGTAGAGGGAGTGGGTGGCTATCGACAGTAGAGGGAGTGGGTGGCTATCGACAGTAGAGGGAGTGGGTGGCTATCGACAGTAGAGGGAGTGGGTGGCTATCGACAGTAGAGGGAGTGGGTGGCTATCGGCAGTAGAGGGAGTAACAACAAGGAAAGAAGGTACCCTAAGAGACCTTACGGTCCATTCAAAGAGGGTACCTTTGGACTAGCAATCGAGCGGGCACAAGGCTGCTCAATTGTTTTGCGTCCCTAAACGGCCACTTTTCAAGACTTTGTCTAGTCTTTACTTGAACTGGTCAACAGATTCACTGTTGACAACTTCCACCGGAAGTGCGTTCCACATACCGCAGATACTGTAAATGAAAAAAAATTCCACACAGATTGCGGTTTTAACGCTTCATTTCAAGTTTGAAGCCATGATTCTGCGTTCTGTTCTCACTCAGTGTGAAAATATCCCGGTAGTCAACATTGTCGAACCCTCGAAGTATTTTAAAAACTTCGATGAGCTGACCACGCAGTCTACGGGTTTCCAGCGAGAACAGATCTAATTCCCTTAGTCTATCCTCATAACTTTTATGTCGGATAGAGGGAATCAGCTTGGTTGCCCTGGCTTGTACGCGTTCCAATCTCGCGATGTCCTTTCGCAATGAAGGACTCCAAAATTGTACGGCATATTCCAGGTGCGGTCGGACAAGTGAGTTGTACAGGCACAGTACAATCTCCTGGTTCCGATAACCAAACTGGCGCTTAATATAGCCTAGCATCCTTTGGGCCTTTTTCTCCGCCTTAATGCACTGTTTCGAGAACTTGAGGTCACTAGTGATTGTTACACCCAAGTCCTTCTCAGTGTTGGTGGATTCAATAGCAGTGCCCTTAAGGATATACAGAGATTGGGGGTTTCTGTGGCCGATATGCATCACTTTGCATTTCCCCACGTTAAAAGGCATTTGCCACGTGTCCGACCACTCCCCAATCTTCTCAAGATCTTCCTGCAGGCGGGCAGTATTTCCATCCTTTGCAACGTTCATACCAAGCTTGGTATCGTCGGCAAATTTGGAAATCTTGGCAACCATGTCACCGTCCATGTCGTTGACGTAGATGATGAATAGTAGTGGTCCCAGGACAGAACCTTGAGGCACCCCGCTAGTAACGGGCACCCACTCAGAAGACTGTCCATTTACCACCACCCGTTGCCGTCTGCCACTTAGCCAGTTCTCGATCCAGCCGGCTACCTTTCCGTCTATGCCAAGCGCTCGCACTTTCCGGAGAAGGCGGCGATGTGGTCCCTTTTCAAAGGCTTTCTGAAAGTCTAGGTAGACCACATCCACCACCTTGTCCCGATCATGCTCACTGTAAACGAAGTGGAAGAATTCTACAAGGTTCGTCAGACATGACCGTTGCCTTCGGAAGCCGTGCTGGGAACTCCTCAGTAGCAGGTTTGACTCTAAATACGACGTCACTTTGTCCACCATGATGCTTTCCATGAGTTTACCGACTATCGAAGTCAGACTGATAGGTCGGTAGTTCGACGGTTGGTTACGGTCTCCTTTCTTGAAGATAGGAGTCACCTCCGCCTCACGCCAGTCTCTAGGAACGCATTTGGTCCGGATTGACATGTTAAAGATAGCGCACAGATGTCGTGATACTTCATCGCACACTTCTTTCAACACTTTAGGTAGAAACTCGTCCGGTCCAGGGGACTTATTCGTCTTCAGGTCAGCAATCTTTTTCTTTATTTCTCCTTCGGTGAAGTCCATTGCCTCCAGCTTTTCCCCCGAGTAGGAATCCGTCGGCTGGGGAATGGGACCACACTCTTCAGTAAACAGTGAAGAGAATTAGTCGTTGAGGAGGTTAGCATTTTTTGCATCTGAATGCTTTAATGTCCCCTCCTCATTCCTTAAAGGGCCAATCGTTCGACAGGTTGGTTTACGGCTGTTCACATATCCAAAAAACTCCTTGGGATTCTCTTTACAGAGTCTCGCCACTCGGAGTTCCTCAGACCGCTTAGCCGCCCTTATGCTGGACTTCACTCTCCTGGCTAGCCTCCGGTATTCGTCAAAGTCACCCGAGATCTTCGATTGCCGGTACACATTTCTCTTCTCCCTAAGCAGTTGGCCGATTTCTCGATTAAACCACTTTGTTTGAACAGAAGACCGACGGGGGAATTTCAGAGGGATAAAACGCGATTGAAGACTCATGAATGTGGTTTTGAAACTGTTCCAAGAGTCTTCAACAGCCTCGCACTCTTCTAGCCTCGCGTCAGTCAGTCCCGCGCGTAGACCTGCAAAGTCTGCTCTTCTTAAATCGATTTTCCTTGATTTACTAATTGCAGGCTCTGCCTTGGGGACTTTGAATACAAATCTAATTAGTCGGTGGTCACTGCCACCGAGCTCTTCGCCAACAGAGAGGTCCTCAACGATGTCATCCTCAGAGGTGAAAACCAAGTCGAGGATATTGTCTCCTCTCGTTGGCTCTCTCACCCATTGAGTGAGGAACTCGTTGTTCGTGAACTCCAGGAGTAGTGCGTTCTCGCCACAGGGTTCTCTGGTTTCCCAGTCAACTTGTGTGTTGAAATCACCCATGACGATACACACTCTGTCTTCGACAAGTTCTCCTAGTAGCTGGTACAGATCTCTGTCCTTTTCAACGAGTTGGGCAGGAGGTCTATAAAGCACCAGGGTCCTGTATTTGGCAGGACCTATCTCTAGGTCAACACCTAGTAGTTCATGGTCGGATACGATGTTGCAATCCGTCGAGTTGAGAGTATCCTTGACATACAACATCACACCGCCACCCTCTCTGTCTGGCCTATCTTTCAAAAAGAGCTGGTAACCGGGAATCGTGAATTCGCCTTCAAAGTCTCGGTTTGAGGTTTTTATCCACGATTCTGTTATGGCTACCATTTCGGGTTCTTCCGTCGCTACGAGGCTACGGAGTTTAGGAAACTTGTTCTTGATTGACCTCGCATTGAACAGAAGAACTTTCAGGGAGTCCCCGACTGTAGGACTCCCTACGCTCTTCCGTTTGCCGGCTTGTTTGTTGGCGAGGCACCCCTTTTTGCGACCTCTGAGAAGGTCGTTCCTGGAGTGACACGGGCATACTGGCGTACGTCCGCCCTCACTCTGGGCCGGATACTCCTTTCGGTCCTCTCTACGACATCCTGGATCATGTTTGACAGAAAGGCCTTTCCTTTAAAGGAAAGATGTACCCCATCCCTTTGGTAGAGATCATTTCTACCATATAAGGTGCGGTACGGGTCCACAAAAAAGACCCCCTCTGCCGTACACAAATCTGCCAGGCGCCGGTTTAAAGACACATTCATCGAGTGAGCGGTCCGTGTTGGACCTCTCCTCGGGAGCATCCCGACTACCACGCGCTTGCGGGTTTTCAGCCCACAGTCGTCCACGGCACCCATGACCGTGTGGAGGATTTTATCTGTAGGGCCTACTCTACCTTTTCTCAGGTAGAGGTCGTTTCCACTGACCATCAGAGCAACGACTGAGCTCTCAGAAATCTGTGATTTCTCAGCCTCTACTCTGATGTGGTGGTTACCACATCCTAACAGGCAGCTTACCTTAACGCTCGAGCGAAGGCGGGCCGCTAGCAGATGCTGCAGGTCCCGTGCCTGGGAATCGCCCACAAGGATGACCCTGGCACATTTTGCCTGCTTAACTCGGATTCTTTATTTTCTGAGGCAAGCTCTCCGATTTCTCTCTCTTCCCCACCATGGTCTTTTCAGGCTTTTCTTTTTTCTTCCTCTTCTTCTTCTTCTTCTTCTCTATCATCTTTTCCCCCTTGTCATCCTTTTCATTAACTTCTTCTACCTTTTCTTCTTCTATTTCTCTCTCTTCCTCTTTCTTCTTTCCCTTTTTCGTCTTTTTTTTCTATTTTCCTTTTGGTGTCGCTGCCACATTCGGGCACGGGCTCTCTGCAGAGGTGGTGTTTGCCACAGGACTCGAGAGATCGTTTAATTTCTCTTCGAGCCTGCGGATCTGGTGGAAGTGCTCCTCCTTGACCCTCTCGATTTTCTGTTCGAGGTCTGTAGTTCTTTCCCTGTAGTAGGCGACTACTTCCTCCACTTCTTTCTTTAAAATGCAAGTGGTGCATACACTGTCTGGGTGGCATTTCGCATAGCAGCCTTCCGGGAAGTCAACGCACCACTTGTCCTTCTTACATGTGGCACACGTGAATTTTAGCGCTGCTGGACCTTTCTTTCCTGCCATTTTGAACACTCTATTTCTTAAGCTTGTAACCAATCAATATATAAAAAGGGGTTGGTGAGTTCTCCCCGCGTGAGTCGCTCCCGCCTATAGATCGGAGTCGTTTCGGAGTCTTCCAGAAGGCACGCTCCATGTGCTGCTGTTCGTCCACCGAGTCGTCAAGCCTCGGCGTGCCGTGGCTCCCAACCAAGCAGCACAGATGGTCCCCGAAGGGGCCATCGATTTCTCACCAGGTGAACAACAACGAAGCACACCCCTTACTAAACTCCTACTAGTTCCCTTCACAACGGCCAGGATCTCGGAATAGCGTTCAATGGATATCCCGCCACACCAAGGAACTCGACCCAAGGCTGTTTATTGGCCTAGCAACCAACCTGGAAACAAAGGGCCGTCACCTCGGACCGATGCTACCAGAAGCACCCGTCAACGGGCACTGGGAACGGTCAATAATTACGCGCCAGGGAAGGGGTTAACGGGGCACTACCCTCATCCCATTCATCGTGCCCCAACGCCTAGGACCCCTCTAGTCCTAGTCTCTCGCAACCAGTGAGCGTCGATTGGCTTTGTTTATAGAGGTTCCAAAGCCTCTCTTCTGACGCGTGAGGTAGCTGCCAGGTCCTTATATGTAGATAGAAGGAAAAAAGGGAAAGAGTGACATGATAGGAGTAGGCGTTTTTTGTTGTTTTTTTCCTTTTTGTATGAGTGGGAAGTAAGATAAAAGTAAAAAAAAGAGAAGGATAGAGTAGAAAAAAGAAAGGATGACGCACTTAGTCTTGAACCTCGTTTCCGACCAAATCGAAAAGGGAAGCCCTGCCAGGGGTACCCAGAAGAGGTACCCCCACCGACATAGCTCGAAAAGTCAAAGGTCGACACAAGCTCTCTTCTCGCGACAAGGGGGCGTCACCTCTTCCTCTGGTTTCTTTTGAGAGAGAAAGTAGGTGGGTGGCTATCGACAGTAGAGGGAGTGGGTGGCTATCGACAGTAGAGGGAGTTGGTGGTTATAGATTACAAAGAAATTGGGTGGCTATATATTACAGAGGCAGTGGGTGGCTAGAGACTGCAGAGGGAGTGGATGGCTATAGACTGCAGAGGGAGTGGATGGCTATAGACTGCATAGGGAGTAGGTGGCTATAGGCTGCAGAGGGAGTGGGTGGTTATCGAATGTAAAGGGAGTGGGTGGCTATCTCCCTTAGAGGGAGTGGGTGCCTATTGCCCTTAGAAGAAGTGGGTGGCTATCGCCTTAAGAGGGAGTGGGTGGCTATCGCCATTAGAAGGAGTGGGTGGCTATCGCCATTAGAAGGAGTGGGTGGCTATCGCCATTAGAAGGAGTGGGTGGCTATCGCCATTAGAAGGAGTGGGTGGCTATCGCCATTAGAAGGAGTGGGTTGCTATCGCCATTAGAAGGAGTGGGTTGCTATCACCCTTAGAGGGAGTAGGTGGCTATCGCCTCTAAAGATAGCGAGTGGGTATCGACTCTAAAAAAAGCGGGGGGCTATCGACTGTAGAGGGAGCAGGGGGCTATCGACTGTAAAGGGAGCGGGTGGCTATCGAGAGTAGAGGGAGCGGGTGGCCATCGACAGTAGAGGGAGCGAGTGGCTATCGGCTCTAAAGGGAGTGGGTGGCTATCGACCGTAGAGGGAGTGGGTGGCTATCGACTGTAGAGGGAGTGGGTGGTTATCGACTGTAGAGGGAGTGGGTGGTTATCAACTGTAGAGGGAGTGGGTGGCAATCGACTGTAGAGGGAGAGGGTGGTTATCGACTGTAGAGGGAGTGGGTGGTTATCGACTGTAGAGGGAGTAGGTGGTTATCGACTGTAAAGGGAGTGGCTGGTTATCGACTGTAAAGGGAGTGGGTGGTTATCGACTGTAGGGGAAGTGGGTGGTTATCGACTGTAGGGGGAGTGGGTGGTTATCGACTGAAGAGGGAGTGGGTGGTTATCGACTGTAGAGGGAGTGGGTGGTTATCGACTGTAGAGGGAGTGGGTGGTTATCGACTGTAGAGGGAGTGGGTGGTTATCGACTGTAGAGGGAGTGGGTGGTTATCGACTGTAGAGGGAGTGGGTGGTTATCGACTGTAGAGGGAGTGGGTTGGTACCGACTGTAGAGGGAGTGGGTAGCTATCGACTGTAGAGGGAGCGGGTGGCTATCGAGTGTAGAGGGAGCGGGTGGCTATCGACTGTAGAGGGAGCGGGTGGCTATCGACTGTAGAGGGAGCGGGTGGCTATCGACTGTAGAGGGAGCGGGTGGCTATCGAGTGTAGAGGGAGCGGGTGGCTATCGAGTGTAGAGGGAGCGTGTGGCTATCGAGTGTAGAGGGAGCGGGTGGCTATCGAGTGTAGAGGGAGCGGGTGGCTATCGAGTGTAGAGGGAGCGGGTGGCTATCGAGTGTAGAGGGAGCGGGTGGCTATCGAGTGTAGAGGGAGCGGGTGGCTATCGAGTGTAGAGGGAGCGGGTGGCTATCGAGTGTAGAGGGAGCGGGTGGCTATCGAGTGTAGAGGGAGAGGGTGGCTATCGAGTGTAGAGGGAGTGGGTGGCTATCGAGTGTAGAGGGAGCGGGTGGCTATCGAGTGTAGAGGGAGCGGGTGGCTATCGAGTGTAGAGGGAGCGGGTGGCTATCGAGTGTAGAGGGAGCGGGTGGCTATCGAGTGTAGAGGGAGCGGGTGGCTATCGACTGTAGAGGGAGCGGGTGGCTATCGACTGTAGAGGGAGCGGGTGGCTATCGACTGTAGAGGGAGCGGGTGGCTATCGACTGTAGAGGGAGCGGGTGGCTATCGAGTGTAGAGGGAGCGGGTGGCTATCGAGTGTAGAGGGAGCGGGTGGCTATCGAGTGTAGAGGGAGCGGGTGGCTATCGAGTGTAGAGGGAGCGGGTGGCTATCGAGTGTAGAGGGAGCGGGTGGCTATCGAGTGTAGAGGGAGCGGGTGGCTATCGAGTGTAGAGGGAGCGGGTGGCTATCGAGTGTAGAGGGAGCGGGTGGCTATCGAGTGTAGAGGGAGCGGGTTGCGATCGAGTGTAGAGGGAGCGGGTGGCGATCGAGTGTAGAGGGAGCGGGTGGCGATAGAGTGCAGAGGGAGCGGGTGGCTATCAAGTGCAGAGGGAGCGGGTGGCTATCGACAGTAGAGGGATTGGGTGGCTATCGACAGTAGAGGGATTGGGTTGCTATCGAGTGTAGAGGGAGCGGGTGGCTTTCGAAGGTAGAGGGAGCGGGTGGCTATCGAGTGTAGAGGGAGAGGGTGGCTATCGAGTGTAGAGGGAGTGGGTGGCTATCGAGTGTAGATGGAGCGGGTGGCTATCGAGTGTAGAGGGAGCGGGTGGCTATCGAGTGTAGAGGGAGCGGGTGGCTATCGAGTGTAGAGGGAGCGGGTGGCTATCGAGTGTAGAGGGAGCGGGTGGCTATCGACTGTAGAGGGAGCGGGTGGCTATCGACTGTAGAGGGAGCGGGTGGCTATCGACTGTAGAGGGAGCGGGTGGCTATCGAGTGTAGAGGGAGCGGGTGGCTATCGAGTGTAGAGGGAGCGGGTGGCTATCGAGTGTAGAGGGAGCGGGTGGCTATCGAGTGTAGAGGGAGCGGGTGGCTATCGAGTGTAGAGCGAGCGGGTGGCTATCGAGTGTAGAGGGAGTGGGTGGCTATCGAGTGTAGAGGGAGCGGGTTGCTATCGAGTGTACAGGGAGCGGGTGGCGATCGAGTGTAGAGGGAGCGGGTGGCGATAGAGTGCAGAGGGAGCGGGTGGCTATCGACAGTAGAGGGATTGGGTGGCTATCGACAGTAGAGGGATTGGGTGGCTATCGACAGTAGAGGGATTGGGTTGCTATCGAGTGTAGAGGGAGCGGGTGGCTTTCGAAGGTAGAGGGAGCGGGTGGCTATCGAATGTAGAGGGAGTGTGTGGCTATCGACAGTGGGGGGGCTGGGTGGCTATTGACTGTAGAGGGAGTGTGTGGCTATCGACAGTAGGGGGGCTGGGTGGCTATCGACTGTAGAGGGACTGGGTGGCTATCGACTGTAGAGGGACTGGGTGGCTATCGCCCTCAGAGGGAGTGGGTGTCTATCGCCCTCAGAGGGAGTGGGTGTCTATCGCCCTCAGAGGGAGTGGGTGTCTATCGCCCTCAGAGGGAGTGGGTGGCTATCGCCCTCAGAGGGAGTGGGTGGCTATCGCCCTCAGAGGGAGTGGGTGGCTATCGCCCTCAGAGGGAGTGGGTAGCTATCGCCCTCAGAGGGAGTGGGTGGCTATCGCCCTAAGAGGGAGTGGGTGGCTATCGTCCTCAGAGGGAGTGGGTGGCTATCGTCCTCAGAGGGAGTGGGTGGCTATCGCCCTCAGAGGGAGTGGGTGGCTATCGCCCTCAGAGGGAGTGGGTGGCTATCGCCCTCAGAGGGAGTGGGTGGCTATCGCCCTTAGAGGGAGTGGGTAGCTATCGCCCTTAGAGGGAGTGGGTAGCTATCGCCCTTAGAGGGAGTGGGTGGCTATCGCCCTTAGAGGGAGTGGGTGGCTATCGCCCTTAGAGGGAGTGGGTGTCTATCGCCCTTAGAGGGAGTGGGTGGCTATTTCCCGTAGAGGGAGTGGGTGGCTATCGCCCGTAGAGGGAGTGGGTGGCTATCGCCCGTAGAGGGAGTGGGTGGCTATCGCCCGTAGAGGGAGTGGGTGGCTATCGCCCGTAGAGGGAGTGGGTGGCTATCGCCCGTAGAGGGAGTGGGTGGCTATCGCCCGTAGAGGGAGTGGGTGACTATCGCTCGTAGAGGGAGTGGGCGGCTATCGCTCGTAGAGGGAGTGGGCGGCTATCGCCCGTAGAGGGAGTGGCTGACTATCTACTGTAGAGGGAGTGGCTGACTATCTACTGTAGAGGGAGTGGCTGACTATCTACTGTAGATTGAGTGGCTAACTATCGACTGTAGAGGGAGTGGCGGGCTATCGACTGTAGAGGGAGTGAGGGCTATCGACTGTAGAGGGAGTGGGTGGCTATCGAAAGTAGTGGGAGTGGGTGGCTATCGAAAGTAGTGGGAGTGGGTGGCTATCGAAAGTAGTGGGAGTGGGTGGCTATCGAAAGTAGTGGGAGTGGGTGGCTATCGACAGTAGAGGGAGTGGGTGGCTATCGATAGTTGAGGGAGTGAGTGGCTATCGACCGTAGAGGGAGTGGGCCTTTTTCTCCGCCTTAATGCACTGTTTGGAGAACTTGAGGTCACTAGTGATTGTTACACCCAAGTCCTTCTCATTGTCGGTGGATTTACTAGCAGTGTCCTTATGAATATACTGAGATTTGGGATTTCGGTGGCCGATATGCATCACTTTGCATTTGTTAATGTTAAAAGGCATTTGCCACGTGTCCGACCACTCCCCAATCTTTTGAAGATCTTCCTGCAGGCGGACAGCATTTCCATCCTTTGCAACGTTCATCTCAAGCTTGGTATCGTCGGCAAATTTGGAAATCTTGGCAACCATGTCACCGTCCATGCCTTTGACGTAGATTATGAATAGTAGTGGTCCCACGACAAAACCTTGCACCACCCCGCTAGTAACGGGCACCCACTCAGAAGCCTGCCATTTCCCACCACCCGTTGCCGTCTGCCACTTAGCCAGTTCTCTATCCAGCCAGCTACTTTTCTGTCTATGCCCAGCGTTCGCACTTTTCGGAGAAGGCAGCGGTGTGGTAGCTTATCAAAGGCTTTCTGAATGTCTAAGTAGACCACATCCACCGCTTTGTCCTGATCCGTGCTCACTGAAGACGAAGTGGAAAAATTCCACAAGGTTCGTCAGAGAGAGAAAGAAAGAGAGAGAGAGAGAGCTACAAGGAGCTACAAGGAAAACATGTATCCTAGAAGACCTTTCGGTCCATACACGAGGGTTCTTTTGGCACAATCCTCGAAGGTGTTCGTTGGCAACCTTGAAGATCACTCGCGAAGATCTTAACAGTCATTTCGCAAGACGTAATCTAGTCTTGACTTGAACTGGTCAACAGATTCACTGTTGACAACTTCCACTGGAAGTGTGTTCCAACTACCGCAGATACTGTACGTGAAAAATTTCCCACACATATCGCGGTGGTATCACTTCAGTTAAAGTTTGTAGCAGTGATTTCTTGTTCTCCCCTCGCTGAGCTGGAAAATATCCACTTTGTCTAGTCTGTCGAAGCTTCGAAGTACTCTAAACACTTCGATAAGCTGACCACGTAGTCTCCGGGTAGTGGTTATTGACGAGAGAGAGAGAGAGAGAGAGACGGGTCTATTGACGAGTGAAAGAGAGATGGGTTTTTTGACGAGTGAAAGAGAGATGGGGTGGGTTATTGACGAGTGAAAGACAGGGGTGGTGGTATTGAAGAGAGAGGCGGGGGTTTATTGAAGAGAAAGAGATGAGGGGGAGTATAGACGAGAGGATGAGGGGCTAGATATAGACTAGAGAGAGAGGGTCGATATTAGCATGATAGAGCGTAAATGGCGACAATAGAGAGAGTTATATATGGAAATGTGTCTCGTGGATATTCGTAAACAATCCGGTGGCTATTGGTATTGTATCTGGTGGAAAATTGCTAATGTCTGGTGGGAAATTGGTAATGTCTGGTGGGAAATTGGTAATGTCTGGATGGAAAATTGGTAATGTCTGGTGGAAAATTGGTAATGTCTGGTGGAAAATTGGTAATGTCTGGTGGAAAATTGGTAATGTCTGGTGGAAAATTGGTAATGTCTGGTGGAAAATTGGTAATGTCTGGTGGAAAAATGGTAATGTCTGGTGGAAAAATGGTAATGTCTGGTGGAAAAATGGTAATGTCTGGTGGAAAATTGGTAATGTCTGGTGGGAAATTGGTAACGTTGGTGGGAAATTGGTAATGTCTGGTGGGAAATTAGTAATGTCTGGTGGGAAATTGGTAATGTCTGGTGGGAAATTGGTAATGTCTGGTGGGAAATTGGTAATGTATCTGGAAAAAAAAATTTAATGTGCTTGGTGGAAATTGTTTTAATGTGTCTGGTGGGAATTGTTTTAATGTGTCTGGTGGGAATTGGTAGTGTGTGTGGTGGAAAATTGTTATTAGTTATGGTTGATATTGGAAATGGCTAAGTGAGATGTGAATGGCAGAGGGAATAACATTTTCATTAAAGGAAAAGAGAATTTATTTATACGGAGAGTTGCCTGAAAACGGATTAACTTTTTCCTACCTGAGTGCAGTTGAAAGGAGAGGTAAAAGTGTGTAAAAGGTACCTACCTCCAGTAACTTTAGTAGGAAACTGCTTTGGGCACTCGCGCCCTATAGATCCATATTCTTGTACGCCTCCGTCATTATGTCGGATGTGATTTCTGTTCTCCTAGAGCATAGCTCTATGTAATGAGAAGGGGCTCCGGCCGATGCGAGTGAAAACACTTCATATGTGAGAAAAGTTTACTCAAATCGGGTGTGGTTAGTTAGCGAATGGAGTCCCGATTGGTGGCGACTTTTCAGGGGATGCTATATGCGGTAGCGATCCCTGGTTCGGATCCCACCTTAAAATGTGGCTCTTTCCTTAATTACTATTGAGGCTGAAGAGTATTATACTAAAGGAAAATGGAACCCGACGCATTATTTAATGCAGACGGTGTAGATTAGTGAATAAAACAACCGAAACCTCGCTGTGTTGAAATGGCATCGAGGATCTGTTTCAAAAAACGAAAATAAAATTTTAGACCAAGACAAGCTGTTGTAAATGTCAATTTCTCTCCATTGTGGAGGTTACTTTGGTCCAGCAAAGTAGCGAGTGTCCCAGTTACTGACGGCCTCCAGTTGTCTCCTTTGTAACTTAAGATCTGCATATGCATCTTTCGCACATTCAATCTGCCTAATCTCACTACTTTTCTTAACTTCTCTAAAACGTGTATGAAAGAGTGTTTCAATTTGGTCTTGGCTTCTTAATTTTAAATATTATTTTATATGGGCTTTAATTTTGTTTCCATCGAGTTTTCAGTTTTTGAAGTTGCATTTCGTTGCCGTTCAATTTCTAAAAATTATTTGAGCTGTAAAAGAGAGCAAGATTTTAGTCGTTCTCTTTATTGAATTCCTCCGTTCTGTTAATGACATCCTCATAGAATAAGAGTGTACAATTTTCATATTTTTACTTTAAAGTAGCCTAGTTCTAGGCTGTCGTGTTTTTTGGCGACTTATGCCCAAGTAGGTAGTTGCCAGATGGGCTCCATAAAATTTAAAAAAAAAATCCTTTTCCTACGGGTGTAGGGGACTTCCCCTCAACCACTTGTCTGGAGGTGCCCTCGGGTGCCTTCCTCTTTTCAGCGACTGTCCCACCCACACTTATCAAAGTGACTGCCAAGAAATCCAGCAGAGGCAGCCCATAACCGACCACTCCCCATTGAAGCGACTCGGTAGGGCAAACCCCCTTAGGTGAGAGAGAGAGAAGACGGGATCCATCGGTCACTTCCCTCAAAAGACCTGCTGGCACGAATATTAAACCTAAAGGGGGTCAAGGCACTTGGCCCCTTAGCCGACTAGAGAGACCGCTCCCAATGGGACCTGTGGTCTCCTTGTGGGGAATAGCCGCATGGAGCCTCCCCTCTAGATAGAGATGGCCCTTGAGGCAGCCCAGCCTCAGATGGTAGAGCCTTCCATGGGGGCGAATCCGGACTAGGCGCCCAGCACTGAACGTGAGTCCGCCCTAAGCAAGGTCCTCCTCAAACGGATCGGGACTCAAGGCAGTACAAGGAGGGGGGGTGGATCTCCTTTGGACAGTGCCACTGCGACCGCCAGAAACTTCTCTACCTCGGAGAAGGACCTTGCTGTGGCCGGCCCATCTGGCCTGGGCGCTCCTGCCGGCGGATGGGAGATGCGAGGTTATTCCCCGCCCTCCTCTACTAAAAAGCAAAGAGACAAAAAAAAGACTCGGGGAGGGGGGGGGGCTCCTCTCCATTCGCGGGGGCTACGGGAATGGATGGGTCTGCTACTTCGGTAAGCGACCAAGCCAAGATCAGTACTACCAGTTTCGCTGCCCCCCGGGGGGGGTGACTCTAACAAACACCAAAAGTACAAGTGCACAGAGGGGAGCGTCGATTACTGCGGTGCCCCTCATTCATAGTTTACCAGGAGTTTTCAAGCCCTCTGGATTCAAACGCTTCCTGGTTATTCGCTCCACTGATGGAAGCATGTTGGCTAAGGGCAACATGATCCATCAGAGGAGAGATTTAGCTAGTGTGATTGGTAGAGAGCCGAAGGTGATCCATTTCTCGGAGGGGAGCCTTTTGGCGAATGGGTTGAATCCCTCAGAGGCGGCCATGATTAGTGCACTTCGGACACTTGATGGCACGCCTGTGAGTGTGATGCCGCACTCTACCATGAACTTCGTGAAAGGAGTAGTTTATGCGAGGAGCTCGTAGACTACTCCATAGAGGACATCACCTTAGAGCTGCCCGACCATGGAGCGGTCAAGGTCGAACGTGTGATTAGAAAACAGGGGGACTTCAAGACCCACCGCTACACTCTTCGTCACGTTCGACTGTGACAAGCTCCCTGAGTCGGCGCGTGCCGGTTGGTATCGCTACTGCGTGAAGACATTCGTACCACTGCCGTGGAACTGCTATTACTGCCAACGCTTTGGCCATACTAATCACCTCTGTCGACGTGCAAAGTTGGGGTTACCCGAAATCTGTTTATATTGCTCAAGGCCACACACGATAAGTACAAATCATTTGTGGCCAAGTGTGTCAAATACAGACAGCCGCACCCCGCTTCTTGAAGCAAGGTGGTGCGTATCTCCTTGAAGGAAATCCTGGCCATTCAGGCTCATTTTGCGGGTTAAGGACTTGGTCCTGGCGCGCCCGGCTCTGCACGGGACGTCCTGTCCCTCGATATTGAAAAAGACACCATCTGCGCCTGCCCTCCAGGCGTACGGGTAGAGTCGTTTCAGCGGCCATTCGGAACCCTTCTGCGGGTTCTACTCACCGCTGGTGCCCCCTGGTAAAGCTGGCGGCACAAAGGGTCAGCACCCAGCCCCGGCCAAAACGAGGGCTTCCCCCCTTTCCCTAGTGAAACCGTTTCTCGTAAGGCAAAACCCTTGAAGTTGGATGACAGGCCATCTTCCGGGGTTCCTAAGCTACCCCCCTCCCCGAAAGAGGACAGCAACGAAGGAGCTTCGGCTCCTTCGCCCACGCCCAGTGACAGGCTGAGTGGCTCGAAGAGGGTTGATCCTCGAAAAGAGGGCCCCCCCGCCCCCGAAGCTGCGATGCCCACCTAAGGTTGGGAGTTGGAGGGAGTAAAAAACTCCCTCGAAGGTGAAAGCTCCTTCAGCGGATTGTCCGGCCAACAGTGCCCGGATTTCTGCCTCCGGGAAGCATACGGTTAATCCCGTGAGGGCCTTCTCTTTCAAGAGGGCCTCCGCATCTCCTCCGATCTATGCTTGGAGGGCATATTCCTTCAATGGAATTGCCTTGGACTCCGGGCCAACTAGAAGGACCTGCGGAGGCTCGTCTCCTCCCGTTCCTAAGTAGCCATTTTTTTTGCAGGAGACCATGCTAAGCGCATGCCCCCTGCCAACCCTCCTGGGCTATAAGGGTTTTGCCACCCCACCACAAAGGGATAGGGGCCGGACGGGAGGATTTGAGATTTACACCTGGCGTGATGTCTCCGTTATTCTCTTAGCTTTAGATACCACTTTTCTGACAGTAGCTGTGCAGCTGCACCTTTATAGGAGGTATACTGTTATTTCCGCCTACATTCCACCGTCACCCGATATCGATGCAGGGGACTTCCGACGCGTCATGGCACGGTTGCCGAGGCCTTTTCTCTTGCTCGGAGATCTAAACGGTAGAGACCCACTCTGGGGAGATTACTCTATTAATCCCCGGGGTCAAGTCTCTGTCGACCTGATCGACGAGATTGAGATGGTTGTACCAAATGTAGATGAGTTTACCCATCACTTCCTGAGAACCGTTTTATTTTCCTGCCTCGATCTATCTTTTTGCTCTCCGGATGCACAGCCTGATTTTGATTGGATGCTGGTCGATGACCACCATGATAGTGATTACTTTCCCATTCAAATATCATTTTATGGACGCTGTGCCCGAGAGCCCACCCCGGTGGTGCTTGGCGCGGGAGTGGTGGTCTGCATTTCAGGAAATGAGTGAATTCTCTCTTTCAGTCAAAGAGTATAGGTCAATAGATGAGGCCGTTTAGTTCTTCTCTGGCAACATCATCTCGAAAGCCTAACTACTATTCCTAGAAGGTCGGGCCGTTTTGCACGCCAACCACTCCCGTGATGGTCAGCCGAGTGTGAGACGGCCCTCAAGCAGAGGCGTTATGCCTACATGCGCTATAAGCGCGCCTCGAACGATTTCACTGTCGGTGAATTTCGTCGGGCTAGGACTAGGTTCCATTATATTTCGAAGCACGCCAGCCGCTCTACTAGGCGGGCATACGTGTCTTCACTTAACGGGAAAATTTCTCTAGCAGAGGTGGGGAAGCGAATCAAATGGATTAGGGACAAGTTCTCGCAGGAACCCCTCTCCCGTTCTTCAGGAGAATGGGGCTATAATCTCGGATCCCGCGTCCGTGGCGGAATCCTTTGCAACTGCCTTCTTCGCATTCTCTACCCAGGATGCTGCTCCGCCAGCATTCAATGCACGTCGTGATGTCGCGGAATGCCGCCGGCTGGACTTTACCTCCAGAGGCGAAGAACCCTTCAACGACAGGTTTACTGTAAGTGAATTGCGTTCCGCTCTTGCTTCGTGCGCGGACACCGCCCATGGTCCGGACGATGTCCAGTACGCCATGCTTCGACACCTGGGTGAGCGAGGCATGGCTTTTCTCTTAGATTTGTTTAACAGGATGTGGGTGGAAGGTCTCCTCCCGGATTCATGATGAATCGCAACTGTGCTTGCCTTCCGCAAACCTGGGAGAGATCACTCTACTCCAGCCGGTTTCCGCCTAATTTCCCTATCTCTTGCGTGTGCAAATTGATTGTAAAATTGGTAAATGTTAGATTAGCCTTCTTTTCTGGACAGCGGAGGCGATCTATCTTTTGCACAGTGCGGCTTTCGCAAGTTCTACTCCACGTCGGATGCTATGCTTCGACTAAAAAATTCCATCTGCGAGGCCTTCCTTCACAGACAGCTCTACGCCACGGCTTTTTTCAATTTGAAGAAGGCCTATGATACCGCATTGCGATACTGTATCATGGAGACTCTCCACACGATGGGCAAAGGGGACGCCTCTTAATGTTTATAGCTAAATTTATACGAGATCGTAGATTCCGTGTACAGGTAAGGCGAGCCCTCTCCAGCCCAATGGAGCAGGAAGAGGGTGTCTTGCAGGGAAGTGTCCTCAGTGTCGCAATCTTTGCCCTGAGCATCAACGGCATCACCTCGGTGCTGCCGGAAGATGTTCTCGCTACGCTCTACGTGAACGACCTTACGATCTCTTTTGGTGCGGCCTAGATGCCAGCCAATTCTTGAGCGTCGACTCCAACAGGCATTGAACCGCATCTCTCGATATGCCGAAGTGCACATGTTTCGGTTTTTCTTCTCCAAGACTAAGGTGGTGCACTTCTGCTGCTATCCATGGCTCGACATTATCCCAGACTCCTTTCTTAATGGGGTACGCCAGAAGGTGAATAAATCGTACCGTTTACTTGGTCTTGTAATTGACCGACGCCTCACCCAGGAGGCTCATATTCGCCGCCTTAGGGTCTCTTGTACCCGCGCCATGGATATTCTCGGTTCCGTGACGTTCAGCGCTTGGGTCGGTGATAGGGCTACTGCCTTACTTTTTTATCGATCCTTTGTTCGTTCGAAACTCGACTACGGGTGGGAGTCTTATGCATCCACAGCCGAGCGTGTATTGCGTAAGGTGGACTCGATCCACCATACCGGCCTTCGCTTGGCGACGGGTGCCTTCTGCACTTCCCCCATTAAGAGCCTACTTATCGATGCTAGGGAGATGCCACTCACTCTACGCCGTGCACAGTGCATTATTCGCCTGTCCGCGCGATATCGGCACCTCCCTCAGTCGCCAAAAACTCTCACTGTATCCGCAGCTGATTTCGACGGTGCCTTTGCCGCCGAAAGATGCCATTCACACCCTAAGCCCTTTGGGTTTAGGGTTAGGAAACCTCATCGAGAGATAGTAAAAGCTCTCGGGCCGGTGGAGCTCCTGGTTCTGCCCAGGACGCCACCCTGGAGGGCATCAGATTTGGCTATTTTTCGCCACGCCTCTGCTCCCAATTTTCTACAGCGCTGGGAGTATTGCTTTTGACCTTTTTGGAGCACACCTCGTGTCACCTAAAAACGGGCTCCTATACACGGATGGCTCCAAGTCCCGAGATGGGGTCGGCTTCCACGCCGTATCACCTCTGTTCGAAGTCAGCGGGGCTCTGAGAGGCGATGCGTCTGTATTCACGGCCGAGCTGGAGGCAATATACCACTTGGAGTGTGTTATATAGCGACTCTCAAAGTGCGCTGAGTGCTCTCGGGGCATTGGAATCTTTGCCACGGTTTTGGCAAGCCGGGCGGATGTCGAGATTATTTTTTGCTGGGTTCCTAGACATGTAGGAAATGAGGGGAATAAGCGCGCAGATGAGAGTGCCAATGAGTCTACGAGACTTGGGCGACCAGACTAGCGTTTCTTTTGGCTGCTTGCCAAAAAGAATGGAGAAGGTCGAAGGGAACTTAAAGTTAGGTGCCATTGCGCCGCAACTGTTCCCATGGACCTACCCCCCAATGCCGAGAGGGCTTCAGATTGCTTTCTCTCGTCTCCAAATTGCACACACACGCAGGACGCACCGCTATTTGATGAAGTGCTCGCCTGCGCCCTACTGTGAAGAGTGTGTTGTCCCCCAGACTGTTCGGCACATTCTTGTTGAATGTCACAGTCTGGCCGATCTTACCTGTCCCGCTACCGGAATGGGCGTGGTCGCTACGGCCTGTCCCTTGTACTCAGGATGAGTTCGTGCACATTGACTGATGGACTTACCGACTTTTGGGGAGAGGCCGGCCTTCTCCCCTTTATTTAACTAGTTGTTGTTTTTTTTGTTATTTTTGTAGGTCGAGCTCCTGCGCCGGGGGGAGGCGGACCTCCCCGCCCCCGACGCTCGAGCTTGCTTCCTTTTTTAATTTATTGTTGTTGTTTTTTGTAGTTTTTCCATGTTACTATATTAAACTAGCCTAGTACTAGGCAGTTTGAAATACGGCGACCTTATGCCCAAGTAGGCAGTCGCCTTATAAGCTCTTAAAAAAAGATAAAAAGAGACTGAACCGCATCTCTCGCTATACTGAATCCTACAGCATTCTTGTTTCCGATTGCCGCCTCACCTGGTAGGCTATTATTCGAAGCCTTAGGGGCTTTTATGCGGCCCTTCTTAGTTCTGTGACATTCAGTAAATAGGGTTTTGATGAGGCTACCACCTTATTTTTCTACCGATCCTCTGTTCGTTCTAATCTTGACTAACGGATATAAGTCTTACGCAGCTGAGCGTGCGTTGCAGAAGATGAACTCGATCTACCAGACCGGTGTACGCCTGTCAATCGCTGATTTCCGCATGTCCCACATTGAGAGCCTACTCGTCGATACCGGGGAGATGACGCTTCCTCTGCACTGTACACAATGCTTTATGCGCCTGTACGCGCGGCTCTACGACTCTGTCTAAATCGGTTTGGTGTAATTCTGTGGTGGATGGTCCCTCTGGTTTTGCCCAAAATGCCACCTTGAAAGGTACCACCTTTGACTATTTGTCTCCACTCCTCTGCTCTTAAAGCTTATACAGGGACTGGAGTAATGTTTTTTGCCCTTTTGGTGCATAATTCGTCTCAAGCTAGATCCGTGCCAGTTTAAACGGATAGCTCCAAATCGCAGAAGAGGGTCGGCTTCCACGCCTTATCCCCTCTTTTTAAAGTCAGTGAGGCTCTATTAGGCGTTGTCTGTCTTCTTGGCTGGGATCTTTGAAATACACTGCTTAATAGTGGAGTTAGTCGTGTCCTGTTTGCAGACAAGATTGTTATCTTTAGCGACCCACAAAGCGACCCGAGTACTATAGAGGCATTGGAATTTCCACACACCCTAGTTCGCGTTATCCGTGTCGCCACGGTTACCTCGAGCTGAGTGGATATCGAGATTGTGTTCTGCTGGATTCCTGGCCATAGGAAATGCGGAGAACGAGACAACCGATGGGGGAGCCAAAGAGCTCATTAGTTCCTACCGACTACAAGCTAGGAATCAGGGCAGCCCTCTCGGCAAAGGAGATGTAATACAGCCGAGGGGAACTTAAAGCTGCTTGCCATGACGCCGCGATTGTTCCCATGGGCCTACTTCCCAAATGCCGAGACGACTTCAGGTCGATTTATGTCGTCTTTGAATTAAGGACACTCGTGGGCCGTATTTGATGGAGCGCTTGCCCGCACTTCATTGTGACGACTACGTTGCCCCCCAGACTGTTCGGCACATTGTTGCTGGATGATCTTTTCACACGTTACCTGCCTCGATATCGGGATGATCGTGGTCGCTACCGCTTGTCTATTGTACTCGGCATGGGTTTCTGCACACAGACTTGAGGACTATTTCACCTTTTGAGGATGTTGATCTCCCCCAATTTGACTCTTTGTTGTAGGTTGTATCTTCCAGCGCCGAGGGAAGGCCTGCCCCTCTACCCCCAACGCCGTAATATGTATCCTTCTTATTTTTTTGTTCTTTATTTTTTTCTGTTTTTTTTGCGAATTTTAGAATAGACTAGTACTAGGCTATAATTTTAGTTACGGCGACTTGTGTCCTTAAATGCAGTCGCCAAATGGGCGAAATAAAAAAAAGTCGGCACACTGCGACGACTGCCTTGTCCCACGGACTGGTTAGCACTTCATTTTTGAATGGCCCCGGCAGGGGTATCTTCGCGCACATTTACCTCTCTCGGTACTGGGATGAGTGGGGTCACTACCGCTTGTCCCTTGTACTCGGAACGTATTCGGGCACACAGACTTATGGACTATCTGACTTTTTGGAGGAGGCTGGCCTTCGTTTTATTCAACTCTTTGGTGTTGGTCGAATGATCCTCTACTTGGGAGAACAGAGCCTTTCCTTCTTGCTTTTTTTTCTACTTTTTTTATGTCTTGCCTATTGTTTTAATCTAGCCTACCATTAATCTGTTAGATCTATACGGTAACTTCTTCCATAGTAGGCACTGGTTAGATGGGCTCCCAAAAAAGGCAAGGAATCATTTCCTGCCATGTGTCATAAGATCAAGAAAAGGACTCTGCGAAAGAGTCCTTGGGAACAGGCAGCTCCTATTCCCAATCATCCAGTTCAGTCCCACCAAGCATCCTCGTCCATAAATCTATCCAATCTATTATTAACCTCCCCAGGGATGACGCTTCTATTTCTTGAGAGCTGAACCTAAACAAATCATCTACCACTTGATTTGCAAGCCAGTTTCTACTACCAATCTCTTTACTAAACCTAAACTAATTGTTCAGTATTTACTTTTAAACTATATTCCTTTCCTAGAGAGGGGATTTAAATCCTTACTTTTAAGTTTGTGTTGCTTGTAATTACGTCTTCGGAGTTATTGGTCTTAATGTTTTCAATGTCTCGTCTTGTTTCTTACTTTTTCTTCCTAGAATTCTCATTCGATTAATCACGTTTACTTGCTTAATCATCCAAGCTACTTTGTTATCGTGTTTCTGTTATTTTATGATGGGATCTTCTTTCATTAACTGATTTCATCTCGAATATGAGTGGCGGTTAGACCATAACACCATTCATTTTTCAATATCAACGCTACTCCTTAATACTACATTCCCCTAAGTTATACTCCATATGTTTAGTATACCTAGAAACTTTCTTCCTCTATATAAACTATTTATCATGGCTGATATCTGAATATATTATTAAATTCATTAATTTCGTGTGGAAACGTTAAAGATGGCGTTATAAAACCACTCAATTTATCATTTGTGCGTCTTTGCAGCTACGTCAGAATCTCCTATTGCATCCTTCTAAGCTCTCAAGAATGCCTCCTAAAACCCACTGGGGGAAATAAGGCCAGCAATATTCTATCAATCGAGGTCCTCGAGACGATTTGCCACTCCTTCAGGAGAAATTCTCTTAATTTTATGTATGCAGCCGTTTTTGCATTTGATTTTTTCCTAGTACACGATTGATTAATCGGTTTTAAGTGGCGCAATTAATAGGTTATTGCCATCATAGTACACGAGCTAAGATCGCATAGATTACACGTAGGAAAAGCTAAAACTTAATCCCAATATGGGGCTTTTGTCTTTGACATATTTACCAAGGTTCATGTTGCTCCTAATTTTCTCAAGATGATATTTTCTTTAAAACCTTGGAAGAAAAAAACCCATAATCTTCATCAGGTATTATGTGAGGAGAGATGCCGAATGAAAGTAGTGGTTAAAATGTCTGGAAAGTTGTCTAATCTATAAAAGAGACTACTTAGCGCGCTCCTGATCCGACTTGTGCGCCAATCTTCTGAACTTATCCAACATCCACAATAATTGGATAATTCTCCTGCTAGCCCGCGAGGGCATACAAATTTTTTAAATGTCATCTGTATCATGGTTGGCGCCATAAACCTGACACTCATTGTGGACTTAGTACCACTAAGTGTTCATGGTAGAGGCGGGAACTGGACAGAGCCTGACTGGATTGGAAGGGCAACTTCATTAAACCTAGGGTGTATTTCAAGACTTTCACGGCCCCATTTCCGTACCCCCCTACCCACCCATCATTTGCCGGGAGGCGAATATCCATCGACCTCCCGACTTGTAGAAGGGAGCAAAAAGGTCGCACCTGCAGACCCTTCATAGGCACTAATCTCGTGCGAAGCCGGTTTCATCCTCTAAGGATTTGGGGGTGACCTCTCCAAAGTGGGCGCAAAGGCGAATCGGTCAAAATCTAAAGTAAAATAGAAATCGGGCAACGTAGGATTGTATCTTAAGCATGGATGAGCATTGTTTCTAGTCATGTTTACCTCCACACGTGTTTATTAGTCGTTTTGAAGGGTTTTTTGCTGCGTGCGACCTTGAGACGAGCTACGAAGTTGAGTGGAAACACCGCTTAGCGATTGAGCGAAGTTCAGCCATATTAACTGTTGTTAATAGCCAGATGGTTTCTTGATTTAGACGGTTTAAAATGGCTGAAATATGCTGTGAAGACGCGTGGTTCGTATCCCACACAAACGGGAGCCCCTTACCCTTGTGAAAGAAAAGCCTTTATACCCATGATCGATTATAGTTTCATCTCTGTTTTAACGCGTGCCGGATTTTAATAAAGTAAAACGCAACATCGCCACGAAGAGATGCATTGGATTAAACTGCAATGTACTCGGCTCTGGACTGCGAGTTACTATAGTAACCCACATCAGGTACACCTGGGAAGCTCTTCTTATCCACGCCAAGAAAGTGGCTGCATCCAATAGACCAATTCTTTATAGGGCTACTAGATTTGTCTATTGCTTGGCATGGATGAGCGTGCCCGATGCAGCGTAATACCTACACACAGGTTTCCTGTTTGAATCCAAGGGAAAACTTGATGGATTTACACGTTAGCTGAGTCACGCTGTATTGCTTTAGTTTTTTAAGAGAACGCTGACATTTAATCCTAATTTAAACTAGGATATTTGGACAAACTTTGTGGAGAATTTGCAAATATTCGTTCCAGAAGTCTCAAGTTTTATGCTACCTTACCTTAACTACAAGCGGTCTTTAGGCAGATACTTGTACAAAACTGGTGTTAACTCTCATTTAAACTATCCCTAGTCCTTGCACTAAAAAAGCCATGCCACCTGTCCTTGAAATTTTGGTGCCTCTTTATGCAATGAAAGTATGGTAATTTTCAAACTTTTTTGCAGCGAGTCTCCTGGCGACTGCCTATATTGGCATAAGTCGTCGTAATCAGGCTATATTAAAAAAAACCAACATAATATCACTAACAACAATTAAAACTCACAAAAGAGCAAAAGAAAAAGCACACTCTTGCGTCAGTGGGAAACTGCGAGGCTAGATTTGAGTAATTTCAAGCAAGATGCGACTGTTTTAAGCTTCTTCACTTCAGCGATTCGAGTTCCGTCCCATTTAGATTCCCCTTCCTGCACATTTCAAAGGTTGCAGGAAAAGCATGCAAGATGTGTGTAGTGAGAGTTATCCAAAGGGATGAAAAGGCGTGGAAGATATATGGCCGCAAATCTTCCTCTCAAGCATTGGGGCCTGGAAGGCACGCAATCGTTTATGTTAGCTGAACCATACTGGCTCCGCTCTGCGGAGCCGGAAGGAGTGGCATGTATAACTCCTGGGAACTGTTGTCTCTGGCACGGTGAAATTCGATTCATATGCAACCTATTTGGGCCGTTACCCCAAACCGTGGGTCGCCCTCTGGGTTTGGTCTTAGAGTGCGAGAACCGTCTTCCAGTGCCCTGCCCCGCAAAAGAACCTACCTTAATTTGAACAGCAGGGGAAAATACAGGAGAGCTACGCGCCCGTCTGCTTCTGGGTTCTTGGTACACTTACCTATACGGCTTTTTCCCATGTTTATTTTGCACATTTGCGTCATCTTTAATCTCCTCCACTATTGTTATTCATTAATCTTTCATTTTTTTCTTATTTCCCTTCACCTATTCTTACTTCAGAGTGTAAATGCCTCCGCTGGCTACCATTCTTTTCTCAATTTATCAAATTGTTTCTTCTGATTGTCCCAGAGATGTACTCCCCCCTCCCCCCACACACTCTTTATCGCATTTGGAATTAACGTAGTTTTCACCCGTTTGTTTTTGCCCCGAAGCACGCTCTCGCCCCTTTTAGCGCCAACCCCCAACTCCCTCTCCCCTTCTCCCCGTGTCCAGCTCTTTCACATTAACGGGGAATCCTTTCACGCCTCGCGTTTCTTCGAAGAGAACCAATATTTCATTTCGTGCCTATCGTGAGGTCATTCCTCGGAGTTTTTGTTTAATCTGTGCGAATTTGTTCCTGGAACTATTGAAATGTCCTCGTCCGTCGATGGTATTTAGCATCGAATAGATAAGTTTACCATTCCCCACCCCCCCCACCCCAGCGTCGTTGTATCCATATCTCATATTTTTCCGCATAATCGACTGTGATTGAGAAACTGTGGGATTACACGGCCTTTTCTACACTCCCTTTCTCTACCCTGCGTACGAAGGATCTTTATGAGGTACACAGTGGCCTCTTTCGGTTCAACACACAGTCAACCGGGCTTGTCAGAGCGATGCTTAGTACGAGTCTGAACCGATAGTTTTTCTTTTTTTCTGTGTTCACAATCTTTTTCTACATATCTACGCTCCTTTTTAAAATTTTGAATCCCCAATAATCCCAACAAAAACCTGTACAACTAAAAAAAAATCGAGAAAATGAGCGCATGTAGACATCCCCATGTACAAGCCTTCCTTTAATGTCAATGTAACTCCAAGGCCTTAAATACACGGGTGAATCCAACCTTCATTTCATATTCCAATTCGCGCCCGAAAGAACTTGAGCGACTCCATCTTTCCCTCGAATAAGTAAATATCGACGTATACCTGATAGAACAAATCTTTGTTTGAATTTCGCAAAGAACGAACTAACTAAAAGTCTGTCTATAGAATTAGGAGAGTTGATTTAGCCAACTTTAACACACAGCTCGTGTTTAAAGAAGTTTAAAGATTAAAGTTTCAATTAACTTAAATATATCATAGCAAGATTCGAGAGTTTTTACTCTTCATTATATGATATTAATAAAGAAATATCCTCTCCTAATTAGGCATCTGGATGAGAGAATGCTCTCCTGGCCCCCATCACATGCAGATAGATATGCAGCTATCTTCCACACATTTTCATATCATTTATCTTCACCACTTTCTTTACAAATCTTTCCTTACAAACTTTGAGCTATCCTCATTGGTTTTTGCTTCCTAGTTCTAATTATCAACTAATGGCAGGTTGATGCAAACCATTTCTCCAGCGAGGATCTGAAATGGTCGATCAATCCATTCACGACATCCACATTTTTTAGTTTTTGACTCCATTAATCGGGCGAAACCGCGTTCAATTAATTCATTTCGTCTATTTTGTGCGCTTATTCACTCTTTGCCACCTTTCGGTCTGATCCTCACGAGAAGTGATAAATATGGCTGAGGGAGTTAAACAGATTCCACTCGCATTCTGTCTGCCCCATCCATGAGTGAAATGAGGAGAGAAAAGAGAATACGGAAAAGGAGAAGCTAATAAGAAAAGGTCGTAATGAACAAAATGAGAGATTAAAAAAGGAAGCTACGACAAAATTTACCAGGTACAAAGGTTGAGACCAGGAAGTGCATTATAAGCTTTTAGGACGAGATAATTACAAATTATCTCATGTGTACAAACAATTAGTACAAAGTACGAATCTAAGTCTCCCTGAAGAACCTAAATAGTGAAATACTTTGTTTCCAAATCAAATAGTGAAATACTTTGTTTCCAAATCTGCCAATCTACAATTGTTGGTAATTATTAGTCAACGTTTGGGCCATTTTTGTAGGGGCCTTGCGAATTATGCATTCATGGCTATCCTGAGATTAAGGTTAGTCTATGGCATTTGAAGCTCGTAGTGTGAGTACCGCCTGTATGATAGGTTAGGTTTTGGAGCAAGGAACTGGCGCAAACTTCTCTCGGGAAGTTGCCCTACATTTTAAGCTCTTTAATATAAAGATGATTTTGATTCTTGTCTTTTCGCAATACAACACTAGAATCGTGTTAACGTTTATTATAACATCAATGGCACCAGGAATGCGGAAATGCTAATAAAAGTTTCATAATAAGTATGTCGATCTTTGTAAAGTCGCTGTCTAACTTAGCCTAAGCTTAACCTTGCGATAGCCTCGAACGCCTAATTTGCTGCCGGGCCTATTCCAATAGAAAGAAAAGATTTTCTTCCACAATTTTCATTTAATTCGCTGAACAACAGTTCACTTCCATTTAAACATTGTTTCTAAAACAAGGTTTGTCTTTATAGCTTAATAAAGTTTAAATTAGTAAATACTATAGCAGATTGAGAGAGTTGGGTTCCCTCCAGCTTACCAGCCCCGCAATTTGCATATTTCGTATGTTTACCTTTCCCACATCAAATATGCTGAATGGCTTGTAAACACTGAATCATGGGGATCCTGGTATGAACCTTGTATATCTCGAAAAGCATTTGTAGATTTTCCGAGTTTGCCAAACTTATCTTTATGGCGTTCAAGTGTGATGTGCTTTGGACCAAATGAGGTCAAAGAGATTTAGTGGAGGATATACTTGTTATCTTCCCTTGGCTTGGTAGTCGTTGGTACATGGAAATGTTGCTAAACCTGTAAGAATACATAATTAAAGCCCAACGCCCAACACAAACCTTAACAGACTCTGTAAACGATTAAATTGGGGAGGTATCGTATGAGATTCACCCCGTTGGCAGACTATCTTAACCCTAGTCGGTAAAAAAGGATATTGACAAACACCCACTCACAGGAAAACTCTCCTCGTTCTAAAGTCCTTTCACCCCTCACCTGATGATATGCAAGAACCGACGATGAGTGATCAATTCCCAGGAACAAGATTGTCTACTCCCATCTTACTCGTATGATGCAAGCACAAGCTCGTACTCGGGTAAGTAATCACGAGAACGTACATACACTCCTCCGGTTTTGCAACGTTCTTTCGTGGGGCATCTACTGCAAGCGCATACACCCTCGACTTACAAACAGAAAAGGCAAGCAATTACGGTTCTTGGGCGACTATTTACACTTGTAAATCAACCATAAAAATGGTACCCGAATACAGGAATAAACCCTCCCTCACATTACGATTAGTCTCCAATCATCTCCGCTTGCAAATCAAAATTCCATACAAATGGAAATCATCTTAAATTTATGCTTTGCACCTTAATTTATACTCGGGTGTAAAACCATTATTCGAATCGCCCTTTTTGCTTCAATAAATATCTATTTTCACTCGCCCATTTTTAATCGTCGTCCATATGACCAGATAATGAAATCCACATAAAGATCAGAAGGGAAATGTCTGGAAAAACTGAGGGTAAGATAGGCCAGTTCTCGTTGAGGTTATAAGTTCGGGAATAACGCCCCATCCCCCTTCTCCCCGTAAAGAAAAAAAACTAGGAGATAGATAAAAAATGCCATGACAAATTGGAAGAGCGTTAAAGCCCGGATAAAAAAAAACATCTTATTATATTCCTGTGATTTTTAATTCTTACCATTTCCCCTCTAAAGGAAATCGATCTCTGTAATAAAACTTTGTAATCAATCTCCCGTCGGTTAATGGTGGTGTGAGCTGAAAATGGGGGTACCATGCGATATTAAAAACAGAGGTTTTTATTCAAAATTATGCGCTCTATCGCATGCATTTTTATGCGAGAGGGTTTTTATTCCTTTGAGTTTCTTAAGTACAGTATGGCGAGGCGGGATGGGGGGGTGTATTTCCTTACGCCATTTCCTTACACCATTTACACCTTTACAGCAGAGGAATGTGGAATACTTAAGTGCTAGAAATTAGTCTTTATTGGAAAGAGCGTGAAAAAGAGGAGTGCTGATGTCATGAAACTGGAATTAGATGGGCCTCATCTTGACTGGGGTGTAATTTTGGTCAGCGTATTATAGGATGGATATTGGTTTGCTTGAGGCAGTACAAAGTAGGATGACTAAAATGACTCGTGGGTCGAGAAGCCGGCTGGATCGAGAACTGGCTAAGTGGCAGACGGCAACGGGTGCTGGTAAATGGACAGTCTTCTGAGTGGGTGCACGTTACTAGCGGGGTGCCTCAAGGTTCTGTCCTGGGACCACTACTATTCATCATCTACGTCAACGACATGGACGGTGACATGGTTGCCAAGATTTCCAAATTTGCCGACGATACCAAGCTTGGTATGAACGTTGCAAAGGATGGAAATACTGCCCGCCTGCAGGAAGATCTTGGGAAGATTGGGGAGTGGTCGGACACGTGGCAAATGCCTTTTAACGTGGGGAAATGCAAAGTGATGCATATCGGCCACAGAAACCCCCAATCTCAGTATATCCTTAAGGGCACTGCTCTTGAATCGAGTGACACTGAGAAGGACTTGGGTGTTACTATTACTAGTGACCTCAAGTTCTCGAAACAGTGCATTGAGGCGGAGAAAAAGGCCCAAAGGATGCTAGGCTATATTAAGCGCCAGTTTGGTTATCGGAACCAGGAGATTGTACTGTGACTGTACAACTCACTTGTCCGACCGCACCTGGAGTATGCCGTACAATTTTGGAGTCCTTCATTGCGAAAGGACATCGCGAGATTGGAACGCGTACAAGCCAGGGCAACCAAGCTGATTCCCTCTATCCGACATAAAAGTTATGAGGATAGACTAAGCGAATTAGATCTGTTCTCGCTGGAAATCCCTAGACAGCGTGGTCAGCTCATCGAAGTTTTCAAAATACTTCGAGGGTTTGACAATGTTGACTATCGGGATATTTTCACACTGAGTGAGAACAGAACGCGCAATCACGGCTTCAAACTTGAACTGAAGCGTTACAACCGCAATCTGTGTGGAAATTTTTTCACTTACAGTATCTGCGGTATGTGGAACGCACTTCCAGTGGAAGTTGTCAACAGTGAATCTGTTGACCAGTTCAAGTCAAGACTAGACAAAGTCTAGAAAAGTGGCCGTTTAGGGACGCAAAACAATTGAGCAGCCTTGTGCCCGCTCGATTGCTAGTCCAAAGGTACCTTCTTTGAATGGACCGTAATGTCTCCTAGGGTACCTTCTTTCCTTGTTGTTACTCCTGTTACTCCTTATGGTCAAAGGCTTCGGAGACTAAATCTAGATACGTTGGAAAAGAGAAGAGTTCGAGGGAACTTGATTCAAGTCTTCAAGTGGGTAAAAGGCTATAATAGGGGGAGACATGGGTAAGGTTCCTTTTTTTAGCAAACAGGATAGGACATTTAGCAATGGGTTTAAACTAGAAAAATTTAGGTTTAAGAAAGCGATTGGTAGAAATTGGTTTAAAAATCCAGTGGTAGATGAATTGAATAAGTTCACTACTAGTCATGTGATAGAAGCGTACTTCCTGCCGAGTTTTAGGAATACATTGGATAATTTATGGATGAGGACTTTCGGTTGGGCTGAACTGAGTGAGGGCAAGAGGAGCTACCTTGTATAGGCTATTGATTAGCCTTTTGCAGATTGCTTCCTTTTTTGTGTTCTTCTGTTCCAGGATGGGAGAGGGATGCGCTCTGCGCCGGGAGATAAGAGGGAAGAAGAGCTAGTTGTGATGTGAGTGGCATTGTATATGATCATGTATGGAGGAGCTTTCCTCTCCCACGCATTAGTCTTTAACGCTGACCATAGCAATTAGCTCCCTCACAACGAATCCGGCAACAATGGAGGGCGGGGGGGCACTCCAATGCCTTATCCACTAGGGGAGTCTTATCCAACGATTGGACCCATTTTCATTGAGATACTTTCCAATTTCACGATTTAAAAGAAAGGAAACTTGTTCAGAAGATAGAGGAAACTGCCTCGGAAATAGAAAGGAAATTGTCCAAGAAGGGGAAAAGAAACTTGCCCGGAAGGGGAAAATAAACTGGTTCAGAAGGGGGGGAGGGGCAAAGGCTCGAAATGGAAAAAGAAACTAGTGCGGCAGATAAATAAAACTGGCCTGGATAGGAAAATGCTTTGGGCGATAGGAAAGTAGTTCGGAAGATAAAGCGAAGTAGGCAGAAAGATAAAAGAGGAAAAGAAACTAGCTTTGAAGAAGAAAGGAAAGTTGCTTGGAAGAGGAAGGAAAAGTGACTTGGAAAAGGGAAGGAAAGTGACTTAGAAAAGGAAATAAAAATGGCTTAGAAGAAGAAAAGAAACTAGGAGGGGAGGGAAAAGGAAACTGGTCCGGAAGAAGAAAGGAACTAGCTTGCGCGATGAAAGGATAGTCCCTGGAAGAAGAAAGGAAACTGCCTTGGAATAAGAAAGGAAACTGGCTTGGAAGAAGAAAGGAAACTGGCTTGGAAGAAGAAAGGAAACTGGCTTGGAAGAGGAAAGGAAACTAGGTTGGAAGGAAAAAGAAAACTGATCGAGAAGAGGAAAGGAAGCTGGCTTCGCGAAGAAATGCTATTAGGAAGGGGCCGAATGAGAAAGAATTAATTTATTAAATGCGAAACCTAACAAGTGTATCTCGACCCAAGTTTTTAAACCCACAGGTGCTAATTAAGTGGTATCATTAGGGGAAATGAAGAAGTATACAATGTACATTGCCTGAGGAAGCAACTTGTGGATCTAGAGTAGGTAATGAGTCGGTAACTCTCCTCTCTGCCTCAATTTCACCAGAAAGGCGAAATAAGAAAAGAGAATGAAAAAACAAACAAACAGGAAGTTTAATACCATTGTTAATAATTGAAAATATGATAATAAACGCAATAGGGAATAATCCGATGGTGAGTTCCTCGATTCATGTTTATCTAATACCAGTAGTAGCGTTTAGGTGTAGCATGGAAAAGGCACGCTGCAGCTAAAATCTGGAGTGCATGCTTCCCCCGCCCCCTCTCTTAATCACACAAAATGGCTACAATGTACCTTCCATACATTTTGACTCCCTCTTTTAACTTCATCTCAAACGTATCCACAGAAACTTGGCCAAGATGTTCGCATCGTTTTTCGGTTCTCCCTCTTTGTTAGTATTACCAATCTCAAAATTCAAGACTTTGAAGCTTTTTAATTTTTTGTAGCTAACATCTGGTATAGGATCGCTGTCTGGATTTGTTTGGCTTCATTTGGGTATCTTTATCCCTATGAGATGTTTGCATTATCGTGGGATTTCGGACTATTCTTCTTTATTTTTGTTTTTGCCATTTTGGTTAAGGAAACGTCTCTAAGAATGTAGTCCATAGCAACCCCTGACCGGGATCGCTATCGCCTGTCCCTTGTACACGGGACGGATTCGTGCACTAAGGATTGCGGAATATTCTTGTTTATTATTTTTTTTGCCTTTGTTCTTGTTTCTTTGTTTGGGGTTTGCTGCTTTGTTTTTTTTCTAGCCTAGCACTAGGATATAATTACAGCGACTTATCCCCTTGTAGGGAGTCGCCAGATGGGTGTTAAAGAAATCCATAGGAACTTTGGTTAAACTTATAATGTAAATGGCACTGCCTCTCTTAAATAATAGGGGAACCATAATTAATGGCATTTATTTTATATGTGAGTGCTTATAAGATGGGTAGCAAGCGTTGTTTAGTTTAAAAAAATGTAACATCTCTAGTTATACTTGTAACAAAAGCCCCCTCATTTAAAAAAAACGAGTAAGTTGCGCTATCCAGCCCTTCTATCGTAGACGCCATGGGTTGGTCTTCGTTGAGAGGGGTGGTAAGTGTCTGGTAGTTTTGGTTTTGATGCCAATAGGCGATCCTACATACTCCTGACAAGGAACCCTTCATGGTTCCGCGTCAGGAGTATGTAGGATATAGGTATCCTCATAGCGGAGGGACACATACTCTCCGTCTGGGTAGGTGGTATGAGTCATCCCCCCCTCCCCTAGTGGACACTAGTATTTCATCAGCAGGGTTTTGGAACGGAGGAGAGTGGATGATTCGATGCAAAGACGAGAGAGGAATGACAGCGGTGGTGTTGTGTGATGACGTAAGATATACCTACCTCCATTGTGGTAAGCGAAGCGCGTCCACCAAACGGTGGTTTGCTCTTTACCTGTGGTGTCGTTTGTGTCCGCTCTCGCTTGCGATCAAACCCGACACATTGATGAAAGAAATCCAGAACCGTATCCACCAGGGTGACCAGAGCTCCGGATATTTTCTTATATGATCAAGATAGGTGAACATGGTGGTACTATTTCGGTTGTCAACAGCGTTGCACCCTGAACATGGTGGTACCATTTCGGTTGTCAACAGCGTTGCACCCTGAACATGGTGGTACCATTTCGGTTGTCAACAGCGTTGCACCCTGAACATGGTGGTACCATTTCGGTTGTCAACAGCGTTGCACCCTGAACATGGTGGTACCATTTCGGTTGTCAACAGCGTTGCACCCTGAACATGGTGGTACCATTTCGGTTGTCAACAGCGTTGCACCCTGAACATGGTGGTACCATTTCGGTTGTCAAAAGCGTTGCACCCTGAACATGGTGGTACCATTTCGGTTGTCAACAGCGTTGCACCCTGAACATGGTGGTACCATTTCGGTTGTCAACAGCGTTGCACCCTGAACATGGTGGTACCATTTCGGTTGTCAACAGCGTTGCACCCTGAACATGGTGGTACCATTTCGGTTGTCAACAGCGTTGCACCCTGAACATGGTGGTACCATTTCGGTTGTCAAAAGCGTTGCACCCTGAATTATAATTACGGACTAGCAATGACCCCCAAATCAAGAACGAAGGGGAAGGGAGGAGGCAGTCAGAGGTGAAGGCACATATGTATGCGAAGGCTGAAAGAGTGTGTAAAAGAAGTGTTATGAGTGTGTGTTAGAAAGATGTCTGAACTAGGAAAAACAATGGATGTTATTGTATAAGAGTGATGCAGCTGGAGGGTGTTTCGAGGGGGCTTGATTGAGCCTGGATGAGATATGTTAGCACATATGCAACATTAATGTGGCGGGCCATTGACACATGTGAAGGATGAGTAGCTTTGTATACAATAATGATTAAGAGGGTGATATTTAGAGGTACCTTTTTCTGGCGTTGATGCACACCAACCTCAATTTGTGCTAAATGGTGGTAGTAATGAATTGTGGTTGTTTTAGGGTTTACCTAATTTCGTACGTATTAAATAATTATATTAAATTTTATTCCAGGTTACGACCCGCCTTCCACGACCGCTGACCAGTCGTGCTCAAGTTCTCGTCCCTTCTCGGGCCAGAGCGACGAAAAGGGACCGCCCAAACGTGCTCGAACGGCATACACTTCAATCCAGTTGGTGGAACTAGAAAAAGAGTTCCACTTCACCCGATATTTGTGTCGCCCTCGAAGAGTGGAGTTGGCGAAAACTCTAAGTCTTACTGAACGACAAATCAAAATTTGGTTCCAAAATCGTCGGATGAAGTTGAAAAAAGAACACAAAGTCAAAGGATCGAATATTTGTAACAAGATCCCAAGTCCTGTTCTCGTTTCCCCAGCACCAAGTGTGCCAGTTACCCCACCCGAGCCGAATTCGTGTGATGTCAATCGCCATGCATCATCCTTTACCCGAAACGACTGTCAAACCACAAAGGAGGAACCTCATAGCACCACCCACCCCTTGACTCAACCTTACTATGCATTTAATCCATCATTCTCATCAAACGATGGCAAAACCATTAACCACTATCTTGCAGATAGGGAACCAAATTTTTCCCAATCTGATGAACAAACTGACACTGAATATGCGCATCGACAGTATTTTAATTACGAGCAAGTAATGCCCCCATACCAAAGAAGCACACCTATCCAGCATTACTCTTACACCCAGGTACCCCAAACTAATCAGATGTATAACTTCTATCGAACCTCTTCCGATGATGCTTCGGTCAATCAAACTTATAATTGTACACCATCGGAAAACTGTTTTTCCCAGTCTGTGAGTGCTTCCTCCTTTGCCTGGTCCAAACCAGAGTCCTCGCGAAATTAAAATTATACTCAATTAACTATTTCCAATTTTTCTTCCTATAAAAGTGTTAAAATCCGCAACATTGATAATCACGAGCAAGTTTTATTAGTGAATTTCAAAGGACAATCTTGCAATGGTTTACCGGCCAAACATTGTGTGTTGATTAAAATCGTTTGACAGAGCATTATTTGATGTAGCATTAAATGCCATTATTAGGTCTGATGCCATGTTTAAAAAAGTATATTTAAAGCACGTTAACTAACATGAAAATTTTCTAGTGCCTTGTGTTGATAGCTCTTAATACTTGTCACTTAAGAACTACTATAAAACGAGCGACATTTAATTGTCCAAGTAAATTGAGTAATGGCAGGAGAATTAGCTGCGTATGTGAAACGCAGACGAAAATGGCTGTTAGTCTAAGTTTGAGATATGTTTTAATGTTTTCTATTAAATTTGTTCACTTATTGTAGGTAAAAGTAAATTTAATATTATATTTAAATTTTAAAAAATCATGTAACTAGTTTTACTCGACTCGATATGTATTGAAGCATATCTATTACATCTCTTAATACTTATGATTAAACGCTATGGACTAAATGTTTTAAAAGTATTGACTTGGATTAATTAAAATGAATTTTAAATTTTGGAATACTTTAATATTTAGCTGATTTTTAAATTAGTAATAGTTTTATTTGTCATTAAGACACCTTTGAATATACGAGGAATCTTTTATGCATTGTATTATTTTTATGGTAGCTTTAGCTTCTAGAGGACTGACAAAGACATGTCGAGCTGAAATGTGGTGTATATTCATCTGCCATTAATTTCTGAATACTCTCCAAACTCTATGGCAACTACATGCCCCAAATTATCATTATAAGCAATCCTAAGGGTAAGTTTGAAACGGGATCGTTCTACTTCTTCAGCTTTTACAGAAAGGAGAAGACCTGAATTTGCCAATTATATCAAACTTACCGAAACCACTAAATATAATTTCTGAATGTACTTTATATATTTTTGGTTTATGCAACTTGGTTTAATATGGAGTTAATTCTGCGCATTCATGTCCGTTTTATCAGTGGAATATTAAAAAAAAACTCACACCCAGGCCTCGTCCCACACTTAAGGGTCTTGAGTTTGATAATAGGAATATTTTAGATTCTTGTTTTGTTATCTAAATTTCGGTTATTTTTATCGTGTCTGATCTGCCCCTTCATCTGCGAGCGCCAGACTGTCACCAAAATGACTCATCATATAAGACGCTCTCTTCGTCCTCCCTTCTTGACTTATTCAGTCGAAGAAAGGAAGTGGTAAAACCAACGGGGGTGGGGATTCTTAAGCTATGAAGAAAGAAAAAATGTGAAGGCAAATGAAGAGAGGTGGATATCAAGAACTTGGATGGTGAAGAGGGAAAGGATATCAAAGATTGCAATGGTAACTCTGTTTCTCTCTAAATAGACGACTTGGGGACGTTATTTTAGAACTACAGGACCAAGAATGTAAAATCTCTCACGAAGGCCCCTGTAACAGGGGATTTTGGTTGAATGGGCAACTATTTTATATCTGACATAAATAAATGTGTGTGCTTCCTAATCGTGAGAGTAAGGTCTGGATAATTACCCGCTTTACTGGAAGTGAGCACCTTAAGTAGTCTGATCTTTAAAAGATATGCTTTATTAATAGGGCTTCTTTTTTTTATTATTTTGATTTCATATTCCCGTATGTCTGATTTCTTAATGAATTTTCAATTGTATCTTCTTTTATTGCTTATAATAAACTTCGCTCAATTGTAAAACCAAGAGTGCGAATAAAAAATCTCTCACAAATTGCAAGTTTTCTAATATCCAAAAGTGCGTCGTTTCACTCAAAATACCTTTTAGTTTGGAATCTAAAATTAGTTATTTTATTTAAGGGTTTCGCAATGAACTTGGTGAAGAGTTTAACTGGACATTTACAAACTTCTGAATTAATTCTAAATAAGGCAAGATAGAATTGTGGAATCAAGACTCGCATTTCACTTTAATCCTTTAGTCCTCTGACTACCCAAGTTCCGCTTTCTCCTCCTACTATACTTCTTCGCTACCCTATCCCGAACCTTTCCTCTTCCCCTCCCTCTCAATCCTACCTTCCTTATTCATATTGCCCGGAGCCTACTGTGGCTCTGGACAATGATATTGCCTTGGCCCCTCTAACGAGGGCCAGGGAAGAGGTTCGGACCATCTGTTTTTTTGTCTCTGACTCTCTTTTTCATTTCATTTCATTTCAAAACTCGAAAGATCCTTAGAACCGCTCTATAGCTAGTTGTAGGGAAACTAAGGAGGTTACGGAGGACCTTAAGAGCAGAAAGCACCCTTATCTATGGTAAAAAAATACGCGTGCTTTAGTAAGAGTGTTAAATAAATAAATAAATAGGTGCAGGTCTAACTTATTTTTAAACATGGACTTCAGCTGGATGACCGTTCCAAGCTTGTGTAAATATTTAAAACAAGTTGTTTTTTTATTAGGGCATCCATGCTGCAGCCTAGTTTTATAGGATTGCGTGCCCTCCAGACTCTACACCTGCGGATGAATGTGCGGCTATACATCTTCAACACATTTTCACTGCCTCCAACTTTTCCACCCTATTTACAGATTTCTCCTTATTGTTGAATTTAAGTTGATTTTAAGTAGCAACAAACAAGCATCTACGGGAAGTCAAATTTTACTTTTGAGTACTTGTACGTTGTACAAATTTGCACCTAGATGCTAAAAATACACCCTTTCGCCCTCGAGACTTAGATTTGAAGTTCCTGGAATCACTTTTTCATCTTTTACACTACTTTCACTTTTTTGTTTTTTCTCTCCTTTCACCTGGATAAAGAATATCGCTAATCCCCTTAAAATATTCATTTATCTCTCTTTAAAATCTTATTCTCGCGTGTGACTGGGAATTAAATTTTCCGCTTTGTTTTAAGCCGCTTAACTGAAACTTTAATTAAAATTACCTCACAGTAACTCAGTTTATTCATGGTTGTTAAATTTTGTGCTCTGGAAAAGCCTTTTTTAATGTAAAATAGAAAATTTTATTACATATCTTTGATTTAAAAAAAAAAAATGCAAAGTATTTTTTATATTCGCCCATTTAAAGCGTTCCATTAGTTGAAACCAATTTATAATGACGATATTTCTTTGGCCAAAATTACCTCGTTGTCACCCAAGTGTTAGACTAGTATTTACGAAGTTTTCGAGTGGTAAAGTACAAAAGTATAGAAAAATTATATTTATCTATAGTTAAAAGAAATATTATCGAATGGTATCAAGTCCATTCGTTTTTAACTGAAGTAGAGCTAGAGAATTTAGGTTGACCTTGGTGGAAACATTGAGCAACGGTGGTAATGGATGGTATAATGAATTTATACTCTATACTTGGCTTACGGACAAAGTATTCCGAAAATTGTGATAACAAATGTGGTAAAGTATTAGAAGTAGCCAGAGACCCTTTGGTGATTACTGCTACGGTAAATAAATAAATTACTTTTGAAGATAATTTAGTGATAATTGGTTTGGTAGTGGTTGTTGAGTTAATTGGATTATTTCTTATCTCTTCTTAGGTGACTGTTTAAAAAAGAAAAAGAAAATAGGTAGACACCGATGTGAGCAAAGCATATAAATTTTTTTATTAATGACTTGCTTCGGGTAGAGATGCTGCATGATAGTTCTTTCCAGTAATGTAATAAACGGGAAACACTTTGGACTCGGGAAGTACCCATAGAAAAGAAATAGTACCAAATAGAGTACCATAAAATGAAGGCGAACCCGAAATGATGGAGACCGAAATCAGGAACAAAATAATTGGAAAATTTGAGACCAAATGAGTTGAGACGTTAGGAATACTTTATTTCTGCGAGTTTGGGGAAAAGCAGTTGTAGCTTTAGAGGTTTTTAGTGCCCTTCTTATGAGTAATTGGTATATCAAAGTGTAGGGAAAAATATGACAAAAGAATAAACAAACAATTGTGGTAGAAAAGAACTCGCGTACTTCCAACGCATGGAACACAGCATTTCCAAACTAAATTGGATCAGCCTTGGAATGCAGAAATAACCACTAAAATGGACAAGTTGTGGGAAATGATAAAAGGATTATTCAAACTATCTTCTTCCCAAGTTCAAAGGGTGTTGCCCCTAAATGTTATCGCAGCGATTTCACTCCCCCTCCCTCCTCGATGGGATCATTTGTCCTACGATCTTGCGATATAAAGTATTATGCTGACTCGCCTACACTTGCAGTAGATAGTACGAATAATTCTACTCAGTACCAAACCTTTCCACCATAGTACACGAATCATTTATTTTAGTAACGAAATTAGGAGGAAATGAGAAATGGATTAATAGACACACGCACAAAATTTCAAAAACCTGATATACAGAGTAATTACTAACAACTTTTACAAAAATTCGCAATCAAAAAGTATTCACACATCATTTTTTCATTCAAAAGTTTAATTTAGGAGAGTTTCGAAGTCACACGATTAGTTTCTGTGGTACAATTTAATTTGGGACTATTTAGGGAAAGTACGGAAAGTAGAAAGCCCCTTCTACAGCCATAATGTCAGTTGAGGCCTGTAGCATTTTTACTCTGTGTTTTTCTCCCAATCTTACTAACACGAACATTTCTTCATCTCTGTTCTGCTTTAGCTAACTGATCAATAAAGACTCTCTTTTATCGTGCCATGCATGTTTTCCTCTCAAAACCTTAGGAGGCGGAGGTACCTTCTTTGGAGGATCCACCGTCTTCAAACCGCTCAACTTAGCACTTGGTGTGGGCATAGGAGCCGAAGTTCCTTTGGTTGTGTCATCCTTTCGGGGGGTCAGCTTTAGGAACCCCAGAAGACGGCCTCATGACCACCTTCAAGGGTGTTACTTACTGTGAGTCCAATGACTCGGTGGAGACGCGCGGCCGTTCCTCCTTCCGAGAAAAGGTCACGCTTGGGGAGGAGGGGGAGCCCTAGTTTTAGCTGAGGTTTGGTGTGAGCCTTTTGTACCGCCAACTCTACCAGGGGAGCGCATGGGGTGAGTAAAACCCGCAGAAGTGTTCCTAATGGGTGCGGGAACGACGGTGCTTGCAGGTCTGGAGGGGACAATAGCAGAGGGAATCTTTTTTTAGAAATTGAGGAATATGACATCTCGGGCAGTGCTGAGCGCGCTAGGACGTAGTTCTTAGCTTCGGTAAATAAGAGACTATCCGTATTCTGAAAGGCCAGGATTTCATTCTCCAGAAGATACCCAGCACAATGCTTCGAATAAAGGGTCGCGGCTCTCTATCATTAACATATTTGGACATACACGATTTGGACTTATCGTCTGGGGCCTTGGAACAACTTACACAGACCTCGGGTAAACCCGAATTTGCACGTCAACAGGAACGATCTGTATTGCCGAAGCTATGGCAATAGTTAGACTTCCTCAGAAGTGGCACGAATGCCTGCACCCGCTAGTCATACCAACAGGCACGCACTTACTCAGGTTGATTGTCACGGTTGAACGTGACGAAGATTGTAGAGGTGGATCTCGAGGTCCCTCTCTGTTTTCTCATCAGATGATCTACCTTGACCGCTCCATGGTCCGCCAGGTTTAAAGTGATATCACCTATGGAGTAGTCTACGAGTTTCCTCGTGTAGACTAATCCTTTGACGAAGTTCATGGTAGAGTGCAGCGTTAAACTTACCAGAATACCACTAAATGTCCGAAGTACACTAATCATGGCCGCTTCGAAGGGATCTGGCGCATTCGACAGAAGGCTTCCGCCCGAGAAACGGCACATACTCGGCTCTTTACCAATCAAGCTATCTAATGCTCTTCTCTACTGGATCATTTAGCACTTAGAACATGCGCGTTTAAAGCCAGCGGGCTCAAAAACGCGAGATAGTGTCTCATTGAGGGGCCCGAACGTAATCTAAGCTCCGCTCAACGCAGTTGTGACTTTAGCCTTGGTCTAGGACCCCCACTCGGGGGAGCATCGGGGCCGGTCTCGGTAACTCGTTGATGGGGTTTGTCAACACGGCCCGCCATTAGGTCGAAATTGTCCTGGAACTTTGACCATAAAGAATGATGCCGGTGTATCCACCTTATATGTGTACTTGAGGAAGATGAGCTGAGTCGACGGCCCAGCACACCCTGTACCTAACACTTTCCCTACTCAGATGGCTTTCGGCCCTCGAGGCAGGTAGGGACCTCACGGTTTCCACTGCCACTCGACTATGGCTCATAAGAGGACTAAAGTGCGCCGGGCAGCCACAACCTCTGTGCATAGGAGAACAAGTGTGGAAAGCAGGTACGAGGATTTGCAATAAAGAGAAGTAGAGATAAGTGGGTCCACTAACGAGTAATGTGGATGATCACCTGTTATTACCATACCCTGGTGCTAGGTGATTCCAGGATGGCATACACTCCAGCATGGCACTATGGCTACCGGACCGAACTCTGGACAGGAAGAAACACTCATCCAGGTGCAAAGTGCAGGGAAAAGGTGAGTAGTGAGCCGTAATGATAATAAATAATACCTATAATAAATAATATTAATAACATACTAATAATGATTTCTACTAATCATAATAAAAAATTATTTTTAATACTAATAACAAATATAAAAAACTTACCAAAAAATAATAGTAATTAAAAATAACTTAGATATTAACAATAATAATAATAAAAAATAAAGTAGTGCTGAGAGAGGGTGAGAGGAAAGCGCACCAACAACTTTCCAGGACCGTTCAGAGTGTTCAAATCAATCCAGTGACGACGGGGCTTCCCTAATCCGCACTTAGACCAGGAGGACGTTCAGCTCCTCGGGGTACAAAATGGACAGGTTACACAGGGTACCCCTCTGCGTGGCTGTTAGAGGACAATCAAAAAATTAATGCTAATCTCTACTGCAATCAACTTCGTCGCCTGAAAGCCGTTTTTGACCGAAGATCTCTTAAGGAGCTCGGTTGGGAAATATTGCTTTATCTTTTCTATTCTCTTTCCCTTTTGGTCTTTCTGATTATCACATGCTTAGAGGATTACAGAACTATTTGGATGGTATCAGGTTAAGATCAAGAAAAGAGGTTGAAAACGAGTTTGATTCATATTTTGCTTCAGAACCTAAGGAATTTTACAACCGTGGCATTTATAAAATTATTGACAGATGGAATGAGGTTATATAAAGCAATGGAGGTTATATATATATATATATATATATATATATATATATATATATATATATATATATATATATATATATATATATATATATATATATATATAAATGAGTGAACAAGCACGTATGGCAGAAATAACGTCGCTTTTAAGCATTGCCCCTACGTGATGGGCCTCGTGTAGCTTACAAACAATTTTTGAAGCTCAAAAATCATGAGAAAGTATAGGAGCGGGTTCATGGAATGTAGCCCTTATCAAGGCAAGTATTTAAACAAGACGAGAGTCTCTCCTCCCTCACTTCTGGTGTCCATATCTACCCGCGTGAAGAGGAATGAAGAGATTGGTGCGACTGAAGCTCACGAGTGCAGACGATGTTACTCCTCCTCGATTCGGATTTTCACACGCCGAAGGCAAGGAAACGTTGCGGGACAAAACCAAGCATACCTTCTTGGATAAAACAAATATATACTTCCTAGAGTTAGTTAAGAACTCTTCTCCCCGTAAGAATACCCGTCCGACTCTGCTCATCGACGCCATCTCCAAACAAGAGCCAAGTCTTATCCTAAAAGACTTCAGTGAAGATTGATCTAAGCGGAATACCCCCTTTATTACGCATATCCGACCAAACAAACCGTTGACGTCTCGGAGAAACTCACCCTCCGTTTTCTTCAAAAGAATTTACACCGGAAGAATTCCCAACCTCTCTTCTCGAAGACTCTGCTGCCCCCCATCCCCCATCATCTCAAAAGAATATTTCACTACAAGCAAGTTGACCTTGGACCCCATCGAAGTGACCCAACCATCATCTCACCGCTTCGCCGGAAACGACCATTATCTTCCCCTAACCCCTCCATTTGTGTACAAGATATCGTAACGGATATTATAGCTTCCACAAATTTATAATTGCCGTCTACCGTTCCCCATTATCATCTGTGTAATTATTTGTTTTATATGTCTGTGTATTATTGTATCATATTAACGCAAATTATTAATATTTATTAAAGTCTATATTTGCGGACTCCTTTACATTTCAGCCCTCGAGCTAATCATAGCCGTATAACAATAGCCTGTAACTAAGTTAGATTTGGAACTGTCAGCCAATACCAAGTTTTAAAGTAGCATCTATTAGACTTGCCCTCCCTTACGAGGATCTGACCTTGTAACCGGACCTCGGCCTACCCAAACCAATTAAAAGGAAAGCTCCGCGCACTCTAAAATCAAATATAATAGATGTATGTATGATATATAGAGCTATACCACGACAATATATATATATATATATATATATATATATATATATATATATAAAATAGAAGATATCACATTGGTGTGATGTATATCAGTGAAAGATAATGGTAAACCACAATATTTGAATAAATATTTTATTTATAACTATACTATCGGGCTAGTTTCGGCAAAAGGCCATTTTCAACTAATAATGAAGCAACTAGGCAAGAAGCACAGAATATATAAGGTAAGACACATCCTAAACAAAATGAAACCGCAGAAAACAATCTGGGGAAAAACTCGAGTGTATCTGGCGCAAACGACAAACTAAAAAAATGAAATGAAACCGGAAACAATCTGGAACGTTGCTAATCTCCGAGACCCATTGCTTTAGGGGGTTTATAAATACGATTGGTGACTTTATTCGATATATATTTATTAAATTTGTATTGCCCTTCAGATAAATTGAAATTATCAACTTTGTTAATGATGATGGATTCTGCAATTCTCCTCTCAATATAATTGTTTGATTTATAAATGATTTTTGAGGGGTTAAAATCAATTCTATGGTCGTGCTTTTGTATGTGCGTAAAGAGACTTGAAGAGTTCGTACACCTTCTGATATCAGCTAAATGTTCTTTCATCCTCTTATTAAAGTGGCCTGACTCTCTGATGTATATACTGTGTTCCTTGCCTAGTTTCTTCATTATTAGTTGAAAATGGCATCTTGCTGAAACTATATATATATATATATATATATATATATATATATATATATATATATATATATATATATATATTAGATGTCGCGGTTGGACTTATATCGTCGCAGGTTCGATAAAACTGGAAAGAGATAACCTCCTACTACAAGACAATAATTTCACCCATCGACGAAAACAAAGGCCATACTACATTTCTTTCCTCGGCCCTTCAGGGTCACGGCGCTTCCATCGGGCTGTCCCCCGAACCTGAATTTGGGTCTAACGGGTTTTACCCATTCTCCAAACCCCCTCCCTCCCTCTCTATTTCAACCTTTCATGGGTTTTTATTCCTATGAGTGAGAATGACCCAGTCCTTTCCACTCTTCTCTAAATTGCTCGGGACATAAAAGTCAACCCTGGATCCTTTTCTTTCTCATGCCACACCTGTCATCAAAGCATTCACATGAACAATTTTAACACTGGATACACACACACACACACACTTTTATAGCCTTCCCTTCATAGATCACTACACCACGAACTGTACTTGCAGTGGATACTCCCATGCTGCATATACCCATAAATAATAACCCTCCAGAACAACACACCCATAACCCCCTACAACTCAACATTCGCTCTATCACCCACAAACACGCTGAACTACAAGACTTCCTACATAAACACAACAACCATATATAACTCACACAAGACAATAACATAACATGAAATCACAACAAGACTTCGGCCTTTCTACTAGTACATCGCCCATAGAGGTCCTGGTCACATAACATTAGTAGAGAATTCTATTCCATTTATTGAAACAGCCCCATACAAATATACTTATAAACAACAACGCCCTCACAAAAATACAATCAATTCGAACAAAGATAAAAAAAATCAGAATATAACCTCATAAACATATACATCACCTCCCACCTTCCCCAGATAACCTCGAAAATACGCATCTAACCTAGAACCCCTCACGCAACTTCAAAATATCTTAATCTATTGCGACTTTATGCACACCAATCATCCTGACTCAGAACCCAACCAGCAGACAACAGAGGCACTCAAATCACAGAAAAATTACAGTCACACATCATACTTAGCAACGTATCCCTATCAACCAGACAACCCCTCCAACACACGCATCATAGCACCTTCCCAGACATAACCCTCTGATCACCTAATCTACACACTAGAACCACACTAAACACAATAGCCGTGATTATACCCATTATTATATTTTTCCAATCCAACGCATTCTTTACAATCTCCTTCAAACTTACATATTTAAATTACAAAAAAAGCAGTCAGGCAAAACTTTGCAAATTTACTTTAAACAACTACTATACGCTAGACAAACCACTACACTACATTGACAATACCATCATACACGCAAACAGTAAATCCTTTTTCCTCGGCCACAGAAAAACCTATAACTCCAATTTCGCAAAAAGAATAGCAGACTGCATAAAGCAGCGTAGCATTATAAAACAAAACAGGGCCCCTTCGCAACAAGAAACATAACACATCGATTTACTCAACACCCATATCACGAACCTAGTCACTAAACAGTAAACAGAAACTTGAACAAAGACATCAACATAGTAGACCACAAAACAATTTTAACCCAACACTGAAGAACGAATCACTAGTTACCAGACACAACCAAATTGCAACACCTAGACGACATTGTAACATTCTCATATAACACTATTTGAACTTTAGTTTCCTCCCAACGCACAGATAAAACATACTAATCCACATAAACATCAAGAGCTCATATATCCAAAACCAAACAACCCCTTTTATCAGAGCAAACATCCAATAAATCATCAAATTGCTCAAAAACTCTAAAGCTACTGGTCCAGACATTTTTTCTAACATTCATCTCGAGCACCAAAACAGCATATCAATCTTAGCCATCACATGAATTTTTAACCATTCATGGTTCACTAACAAAATCTCATCAATCTGCAAATTAGCCTACATCCTACTCATACTCAACCAGACTAAACCCTTACACAATACAACTTTACCGGACATCACGTATGTGCACACTATCAAAAGCAACACGAAAAATTATTATTGTAAGAGTGTAGGTGTGGGGACAGACAGCGGAAAATAGATAAGTTGTGAAAAAAGAAAGAAGTGTGGTAGGGCGAAAAGAGATGCTAAGAGCTTGGTGATCAGGCCTATTGCTTTTTTTGTTTTTTTTTGTTTTGTGGTTCCTTTGTTGTCTTTTAGTTAGTTTATATAATATGGCATTTAAGCCATTTGTCTTTGAAAAAAAATTAATGTTCTTGGGAATGATATGCTCATTTGCTGTTTTGGTAATAAATTACTCTAATCACTTTAGTGTTCTGCTTAGTGTCTTTGTTTATTTTGTATATTATGTAGTGAGTTTAAATCGTGTCTTTTGTTTTTTTGTTTTTTTTGGGGGGGATGTGTTCTTCGGTATTTTAGGGTCTTCATCGGTTAATTCTTGTATAAATCGGTGAGGTTTCATAATTTGGTAATCTTTTTCTTGGTCGGTTTCTTTGGTCTGGGTAAAAACATTCTTATTTCTATGCGTAGAACGGCACATCTACTCCACCAGCTAAAAGCCCAGCGGAGCTTGGAAATCTGGCGCGACTTATGCCTCTTCTGTTAGGGTTAATCATTTGGTGATATCATCGTTCAATTCTCGGTTAACCATTTCCTGCATATTCTTTGTCGGTTCTTCTTCTATGGCAACGTTAATGAGACTTATCCCGCCTCCCGGTGCAGCTCTTCCTGGCGTCTTCTTTCTCGCTTGTATGTATCTGTAATTAGGTACACACATTTGTTTTGCACGAGTTGTAGATTCCTCTTTTGTGTCTTCGAGACACATGATAGGGCAGAAGCGGGGTATAGGAGCGTCGATCATTTCTTATTGCTTTCACGAAGATTTCTGAGCATGTATAGAGTTTTGACTGCAGCAGTGGCCTTGGTGATTCTTGTACCCGGCTTAAGTCATTTTCAATCAGAGTACATTGCACTCCGTGGTGTAGGAATAACGGTTTTTCACCACCCTGACGTCGTAAAGTAGTAGCCTGCCTATGGGGACTACTTTGAACTTTTCCTGATTGGTGAGGATCTCCCACCGGGCCTCATAGGTGTTAAGGTTTCCAATTTCTGCTGCTGTCATACGAGCTTGCCAAGGCACATTTCTCCATGAAGAAGTGATTATCTGGGTGAAATCATCGGTGAATTGAATGTTGAGGCATGTGGGGCTTACAGGCGCTGGGACATCAGCGGTGTAAATCAAGCAGAGAGTGGGAGACAGCCCCTCCCCCCGCAGTGAGCAGAAACTTTGGTCCTCTCGTGCACTCTAAACTAATGTACGCTGCTCTCTCCATGACATAGTCACAGAAAGTTCTTTCCAATTTTTCACTTAGGTCCAGTCGTAAGATCTTGTACTGCATTTCCCGTTGCCGCACCTGATCAAACGCTTTTGATAAATCCCGACAAACAATATCCACGCAACTTATTTCCAGTTTTGCTTGGTTTTGCTTTCCCGTGATGACATTAATCGCCATCTCCGTACTTCGCTTCCTCCTAAATCCGAATTAATGTGGGTTGAAGAGGGAGTTCTCCTCCAAGTGAGACACCAGTCTTCGGTTGAGGATCTTCTCGAAGAGCTTCCCGCCAAATTCTAGAAGTGAAATTGGCTGGTAGCCCTCCTTCAACATTGGGTCCTTTCCGTGCTTAGGCAAGAAAATCATCTTAGCCGTTTTATTAGCATCTGGAAAGTATCGCGTGTTCAGACAGGCGTTATATATTTTTATCATCCCTTCGACGACATTGGCTGAAAAGAATCTGCCCAAATATACCTCCTACTCAGAAATAGCACGGTATCTGGAAACCAGACTCAACCACGCACCTCCTCACCAACCTCACACAACATAGGTGGTTTCAACCAACCCTTACCTCCCTCATGTAAAATTCTACTACAATGGTCATAAACAAAGGCTTAGACACAGTGCCAAAACACATCCTAGAACACAAAGTCCTAAACACAAATCTCCACAAAAATGACAAAAAGTGGATAATACATTTCATCTTTGGCAAGCAAGCCGGAGTCACCTACCAACCCTTCATATCATACACAATGGCGTACCATTTCTTTCAACTATCTTATTTAACCTATTTACACATGAGATCCACGCAATAAGAAACCCCAAGAATCAACACTTACAATAACGCAGGCATCTCACTCACAGCAAAACAACCTTCAATCATAACATCAATCAAGAAAACTCCAACATCGAAACTCATTATAATGCTGACTCACACAAACCACATGACCGCTTTTCACATCCGACTACTACGGATCAAACAAACACTCCAATATCAGACTGAACAAGCAATACCTGCTACTACCTCCGCCCCCCACTCCTATGACTCACACAAGACACAGAACAAATAAGGCGACAAATAAAATCAACGCTCTCAAGGCGCAAACTCCAACACACAGAGAACAATGCACTCGAAAAATCACAGGATGTAAACGTAGCCCAGCAACCTCACATCTACATGCTGAAACAAAAATACCCCAATCAAAATACACATAGGGATGATTGAAGCCAAACACTTCAGCAAAGTAATAGCCGTTCTCCATGCTAACTACACCTGGCAGCTAAGCCCCCACCACAGAGACATAATAAAAAAGCCCCAGTAAACTATTTCCCAAACCTCTACAATGACCATCCCCTCCTACCAAATAACAATCAAACACATCCACACTCTATTTACTAAAAGAAAATGGAGCACGAGCCCACCTACCCCATTCTCCTTAATAAACTGATCAGAGAAATCATTATATAGACCGAGTAATCCATATATATATATATATATATATATGATAGTGAAACACCAATGTATAGGAGCCAAAAGTTTAATTTATGTTTCTTTGTGTTTTTTCTTTTTTGTTTTTTTCTGTTCTGAACGTTATTTATAGACTTTTGCAAAAATCGCATTCTCAGTATACGAATGAAGAGGGTATGATAAACTACATACTGAAACTAGTCTCGTAAATTAAATTTTTGGCTTCTATACAGTGGTTTTACTATCATACACCATAACTCGCTATTGAATTCTTTTACTCATATATATATATATATATATATATATATATATATATATATATATATATATATATATATATATATATATATATACAAGAAAGAGAAATTTATATGCAAATGAATGCGTGACACTGTTAAATGAAAATGAAGGTAAATAAATGGGCATTGGGGAAAAACTCAAAGCAAGGAGAGTAAGGGACAACAAACTAAAGGCAATCCCTACTTGAGAAGATAGGAAAATAACGCTTTAAGAAAAAAATATAAAATCCTGGCTGCGACTCGACCCTGGGTGTCACAATTGCTGATCAGGTGCTCTACCATTAAGCTAACAGGCACGTTATTCCGATCCTATTTTCCGCGCCACCCCCCAATCAATCTCAGTATTCTCTCACGCTATAAGGTACCTACGAGTATAAGGGATTTTTATACCCCAATTTCGAACTTGGGTATATATATATATATATATATATATATATATATATATATATATATATATATATATAATTGATATTTAAATATTGCATTTAAAATTCCTTTCATTTAGGATGAAGGAAATTGTATATTCCAAGCGATGCTGAGCAAAGAAGAAATAAAAGAAGTAAATAATCATGTCAAGAAGTGTCTTCAATTTATAAACGAGGGCAAAAATAAAATCTTTCTCCGCAGGTTTTTCTTTGTCGAAAACTTGGCCCTTTTAACGTCAACGGAAGCAGTTAATGACTGAACCAAACAACCGCTGAAGACTGACTCCCAAGCAAATTATCATTTCAATTTCAAAATGGCAGCAATGTGAGAATGTTAGATGTTTTCTCCCAAGTATATGACTGAATTGACAATGACCAGTTTTGTAAAGTATAATAATTTGCAGTGCTTTCTTTTGGAACGATTTTATATCCATGTTTCGTCTTGCATACTTAGCTACACTTACCCTCCCCTAATTTTGTTCGTCATAGTTTTAAATTTCTTTTTTTCGTTTTATATCTGAAGAAAGCAATAAAAAATGTCAAATAATATCAGTCGGTTTCCTTATTCCGAAAACGGAAGTTTTGTGTTTTCCTTAAGAGAGAGTCAAGGAATATAAAGTGAAGTAAATTTAGATATCTAGGATCAGGGGCTAGATAGACTTTAAATTTGATATTTCATTTAGGTTTAGCCAGTTTTGATCATATAGCCCCAATGTAAGGCTAAGGTTAAATAAACGTTTTCTGTTGGCATCTGCAGTTATTCTTTTGTCAACTTATTTTCTTGATTAATTAGATAAATTTAAAGAATTTAGCTCTCATTGACCCCTAAAAAAAGAGATACTGAAAAGGACAAACAAACTAACTGGAAAAGAGAGCACATACTTCATTCAAATAAACCCAACTCTTGATTAAAGTCAAAAGCGGTGAAGTTGCGTGAAATTTAGGTGTATATTCGATTTCTTCCTATCTAGTTTCGTTTGTTATATTTTCCGGTGTGTCTAGTTTGCAGACATCGTGGGCTAACTATTTTGTGGAATGACATTTTGGGGAAGGGAGGAATGGGATATAATCATGTGAAGTACACTTAAGAATATGAATGACTTTGTTACCGTTAGTTCGGGAAACTTGTGATCATTAGCTTTTTTTCGTATAATGGTTTGTCTCAAAGAATTTTTAATAGTGAGAAAGACCATGGGTGCTTTAGATGTTCCTAAACAATGCGATTGATATTTTATCCGTTATGAGTATTATTCTAACTTGTTGTGCAACGGGGGTATGATCAGAAGAAATTTGAGATCTGTCATAGAGAGGTCTAAAAACACTTGTTTTCTTTCCCATTTTCACTCAAACTAACCACTTTTACAGACCCCTTCACGAAGGGTTAGTACCTTGAATAGTGTTACACCTGTTATCCGGAGGAGCTGCACGTCCCACCCCCCACCCCCTGAGTGCCGATAGCTAAGACCTGGCTCACTGGGTTGACTTAAACTTTTTGGGTGGTCCAATCGAAGTTAGATTGGTCCCCATTTCCCACTTTATACCAAAGAGTAAGGCCTCTCTAGGGGAGTTCTTTGTCTAGTTCACTACACTTGCTACCGGCAAGGATCATCCGTCCTCCCAGATCGCTCCAGTGTCATGGTATGATAATAGGTCGTCACCAAACCTATTCCTTATTGAACCCGTTTATCTCTATTCTTTATTACATATTTTTGTTTATCCCTTTGCAACATTTGCCCTTACTATCTACAGAGGTTATGGTAGCGTGGTGCACTTTCTCCCTCTGACCATAGCAGAGCCGAATGGCAGGTTACACCGTGTGGTCCCTAACTACGGTGAGGGTCGAAAGCCAGCAGGTTAGGGGAGGTATCCGGTACGGGGTGTGCACATATGAAGCTCTTGGACAAAATCGCCCTTACGGTTGGTAGAGCTGTTAAGGTCCAGCATAGCTCCAAATTGTAGGACAAGTATTTGCAAGCGATAACTTTCTGGATGTTTCTTGTGCTATGGAGACATGTCCTTTAACCCCGAAAAGCAGTTTTAGGTCATATAATCTTTACATATTTGTTTGTTTTTTGTGTCTTTTGAGTCTGTAACGTGGGTAAGACAAAATGAAATAAAGGAATATGCTCAGAAACAAAATGAGGCCCGCACTTAAGTGCGGCCTCTTCCTTCCCTAGGTGCAGGGGAGGACGAGGTGACTCGAAGCGCCTCTAACCGGTAGAGGGGCTTATCTCCATCCATGCAGACGAGGTAAATGGGTTTCTCTTTTAACATCCTGGGATGCACTCGCGTAATTCCTTTGAAGACTCACCCAACTAAGTTATTTATCAAGGGTCCTTCCATTTCTTCCCCGTAGGGGCTACCTTGTGTAGCCTCATACAATTGAGTTGTGGGAGCTGCATGTCCCACGAGCCTCACTGCGCATTATTACGGAAGCCTCGTCACTGGGTTGACTTGAACTCTGACATGCCAGACGGAAGTTGTCTACTCGCACTTGGTACATGAAGTAGCTGCTCTCTTCTAAACAGAGTACAAATTAGGAAAGCCTCGTTACTGGGTTGGCTTGAACTCTAGGACGGGGCCTAGGTAAGTTCTTGCCCCTTCTCAGCGTTATCCCCACAATATTTTTCCCCTTGCATTTGGAATAGATGAATTCTTATCCTTTTGACTCGGTGCAAATTCAGATACCCAGTTATTGGGTCGAATTCAAGCCCTCTATGCTATTATATTTCAATGACTATCCTAGGCGTTGGAACATTTATAAACAAGCCCTTGCCCCGCCCGCTCCAGCTTGGCATTCTTTTTCTCGCCCTGCTAACCCCTAGTTCGTCTTCTGTACCAATTCTCTTTCATCCTGCATCGTCCTTCCATTTAAGTTTGTTTGTCGATAGCAGTGTATCAGAGCTATCCATCAGGGGGCGTGACCCCGTAGCTAGTCCTGCATGTGTTGGTTGATGGGTGCCTAAGCTGGAGTGGCGCTCTTGGGGGTGTCTTTGCTTTTCCAACTGGTAAATTTCCGAGGCTGGCCGGCCATTTTTTAATACGATGGTTGGGTACGGGGTAGACGGTCTTACCATCCTGGTTAATCGGGCGCTCCGAGTAGGTTGTCTCGATGGTAGACAGTGACTGCACTGAGTGAGTTCGCACACCCTTTTATACTCTACTTTATATGGGGAATAATGAAAAAATTTCTCCTCCAGGCGTAGCAGACCCTCTGTGTTTAGGTCTAGGAAACACTTTCGGGAGCAGGTATAGCTCTCGGGCTGGTGGCGCCTATGCTTCTGCCCAAGACGTCACCCTGGATGGTACCACTATTGATTATTTACCGCCACGTCTCTGCTTCCAAAGCTTCCACACCGCCGGGAGTATTGCGTTCGACCTTTGTGCAGCACACTTCGTGTCACGCTGGAACCGTGCCAGTGTATACGGATGGCTCCAAGACCCGAGAGTGGGTCTTTTTCCACGCCGTATCCCCTGTTTTAAGCGGGCGGGGCACTGCCAGGCGCTGCGTCCGGTTTCGCGACTGAGTTGGTTGCAATACACCACTCGGTACGGGAGATAACGCGACGTGCCCGGTTTGGAGACTGGATTGTGATTTATAGACTCACAAAGCACCCTGAGTGCTCTCGGGGCATTGAAATATCCGCAACCCATGGTTCGCAATATCCGTGATGCTACGGTTTTAGGGAGCCGGGCGGATGTCTAGATTATCTTCTGCTGGGTGCGTGAACAGGTAGGCATTACAGGAAATGAGCGGGGTGGATGAGTGCGCCCATGAGGGTGCCAAAGAGTCTGTGACATTTTGGGGACCATACCAGCGTTTTGCTCTTCCTCACACAGACTACATGGCAGGAATACGGGCAGCTCTCCGGGCTGCTTGGCAAAGAAGATGGGAGAGGGTCTAAGGGAACATAAAGTTGCATGCGATTGTGCCGCGACTGTTCCCATGGACCTCCCCCTCCAATGCCGCGATGGCTTCAGATTGCTTTCTGTCGTCTCCGAATTGAACACACTCGCAGGATGCACCGCCATTTGATGGAGCGCTCGCCTGCGCTCTACTGTGAGGACTGCGATATCTTCCAGACTGTTCGGCACATTCTTGTTGAATGTCCCAGTCTGGGCGATCTTTGCGCACGTTACCTGTCCCAGTACCGGATGGGCGGGGTCGCTACCACTTTCCCTTGTACTCGGGACGAGTTGGTGCACATTGAATGCTGAACTTACTGACTTTTGGGAGGAGGCCAGCCTTCTCCTCTTTATTTTACTATTTGTTTTTTTTTGTTATTTTTGTAGGTCGTACATTACTGCGCCGGGGGGGGGGAGCAGACCTCTTCCTGACGCTGCAGCTTGCTTCCTGCCTCCTATTTTTGGAGGGTAGCTTTTTCATATTTTCAAAGTAACCTAGTACTAAGCATTTCTGAATACGGCGAGTTATGCCCACGTAGGTAGTCCCTAGATGGGCTCTCAAAAAAAAGTTTTACTTGGCAAAGACTATGGTGGTGCACTTCTGCCACCATCCAAATCTCGACCCAGAATTGTTTTTATATGCGGTTCACCTGGATGTGGTGGACTCGCACAGTTTCCTTGGTCTTGTATTTGACGGACACCTCACCTAGGTGGTTCATATTCGCACCCGTCAAGTTCAGCGCATGGCACACTAAAGATACTACACTAGTTTTATATCGATCCTTCGTTCATTCCAAGCTCAACTACAGATGAGAGTTTAATGCATTTGGACCAGTGTGTCTATTGCATAAGGTGGACTCGATCCACCCCACCGACCTTCACTTGGCTACCGGTGCCTTACGCATGTCCCCCATTGAGAGCCTACTTGTCGATGCTGGGGAGATTCTGCTCGCTCTGCGCCGTACTCATTGCCGTACTCATTGCATTATTCGCTTCTACGCGCAACCCCAGCACCTCAATCAGTCGCCAACAGCTTTCTCTGAATTCGCAGCTGATCTCGACGGTGCCTATGCTGCCGAGAGCCGTCAGTCGTCCCCCAAGCCATTTGGGTTTAGTTAGGGCTAGGAAGCTCCTTTAAGTGCTTGGTATAGCTCTCGGGCCGGTGTCATACCTGGTTCTGCCCAGAAAGCCAAACTCTCCTTTGACTATTTGTCGCCCTGCCTCTGCTCCCAAAGTTTCTACAACAATGAGATTATTGCTTATTCCGTTTGGAGGCACACTTTGTGTCAGGCTGGAACTGGGGGACTTGCGGAGCCCCTGACCAAGACCAAAAATGCACAGGGCGGGGCCTCGATGACATCGGGGCCCCTCATTCAGAGGTTACTTGGCGTTTTCGAGACGGCTGGCTTCAAACGCTTCCTCGTTATTCGCTCCACTGATGGCACCATGTTGTCCAAGGGAAACATGATCCATCAGAGGAGGGATTAGCTAGTGCAATTCGTAGAGAGCCGAAGGTGACTCGTTTCTCGAACGGGAGCCTTCTTGCGAATGCGGCGAATCCCGCCGAGGTGGCCAATATAAGTGCTCTTCGGACACTTCATGACACCCCGCTGAGTGTGATGCCACACTCTACCATGAACTTTGTGAAATGAGTAGTTCATGCGAGGGAACTCGTTGACTACTCCATTGAGGACATCACCCTAGAGCTGGCCGACCATGGGGCAGTCAAGGTCGAACGTGTGATGAAAAAACAGGGAGGGGCCTCGAGACCCACCTCTACTCTTCGTCACGTTCGACTGTTACAAGCTCCCTGAGTCGGTACGTGCCGGTTGGTACCGATACCGCGTGAAGGCATTCGTGCCACTGCCGCGGCGGTGCTAGTACTGTCACCGCTTCGTCCATACGAATCGCTCATGTAGACGTGCAAAGTCGGAGTCACCCGAATTCTGTGTAAATTGCTCCAAGGTCGCACACGATAAGTCCAAATCGTGTGTGGCCAAGTGTGTCAATCGCGGAGAGCCGCACCCTACTTATTCGAATCAATGTGGTGCATATCTCCTTGTGAAAGAAATCCTGGCCGTTCCGGCCATAGGATCGACTATCATTCCGCCAGGCTAAGGACTTGGTCCTAGGGCGCTCGGCTCTGCCTGGGACGTCATATGCCTCAATAGTTAGAAAGGTACCCTGTGCTCCTAGCCCATCCAGGCCAACAAGCACGGTTGTTTCCGCGCCCATTCGGAGTCCTTTTGCGGGTTCTACCCAACCTGGGCGCTCCCTTGGTAAAGCTGGCGGCAAAAAGGGTTCATACCTAGCCCCGGCTAAAACCAGGGCTCCCCCCTCTTTCCCCAGCGTGACCGTTTCCCGTAAGGTGAAATGGCCACGCGCCTCCACCGAGTCGTTAGACTCACATGAGGCAACACCCCTGAAGATGGTCGCTAGGCCATCTTCCGGGGTTCCTAAAGCTGTCCTCCGAAAGGAGGACAGCAACAAAGGAGCTTCGGCTCCTTCGCCCACGCCCCGAGGTGGAGCGAGTGGCTCGGAGACGGTGGTTCCTCGGAAAGAGGGGCCCCCGCCTCCGAAGCCACAACGCCCGCCTAAGGTTTTGAGGCGGAGGGAGGAAAAGACTCACATGGCGAGCCCAACCTCCCCCCCAATAAGTCCTCGAAGGCAACAGCGCCTTCAGCGCTTTGTCCGGCTAACAGCGCTCGGGGTTCTGCCCCCGGAAAGCGTACAGCCATTCCCGTGAGGGTCTTCCGTTGGAGGGGGACTCCTGCGTCTCATCCGAGCTAGGCCTGGAGGGCATATTCCTTAAATGGAATTGCCGTGGACTCCGGGCCAACTTGGGGGAGCTTCGGAGGCTCTTCTTGTTCCGTTCTCCGTTAGCTATCGTTTTGCAGGAGACCATGCTAGGCGCGTGCCCCCTGCCCTCCCTCCTGGGGTATAAGAGTCTTGCGACCCCACCACCACGGGATGGCCGGGCTGGGGGATGCGCGGTTTACACCCGGCCTGATGTCTCCGTTCTTCCTTTCTCTTTAGATACCTCCTTTCAGGCAGTGGCTGTGCAGCTGCACCTGGATAGGAGGTATACTATCATTTCTGCGTACATTCTACCGTCAGGTGACTTTGACACGGGGGAATTCCGCCGCGTCGTGGCACGGTTGCCGAGGCTCTATCTCTTGCTTATAGATCTGAGCGGCAGGCATCCTCTCTGGGAGATTACTCCATAAATCCTAAGGGACAAGTCCTTGCCGGTCTAATCGAAGAGCTTGAGATGGGTGTCCTAAACGTGGATGAGTTTACGCATCACTCTCCGAGAACCGCTTCATTTTCTTGTCTTAACCTATCTTTGTGATACTCGGATGCAAAGACTAATTTTGATTGGGGGGTGGTCGATGACCTCCATGGTAGTGATCACTTTCCCATTCAAATATCATTTTCAGGGCAGCTGCCGCCTGAGAGCCCACCTCGGTGGTGCTTGGCGCAGGAGCGGTGGCCTGCATTTCAGGAAATGACTGAATTCTCTATCTCAGTCGAGAAGTTTAGGTCGGTAGAAGAGACCGTTGAGTTCTTCTCCGGCAACCTCATCGCCGTGGGCCTGACTACTATTCCTAGGACGCCTGGCCGTTTTGCACGCCGACCACTTCCATGGTGGTCGGCCGAGTGTGAGACGGCCCTCAAACAGAAGCGTTATGCCTACATTTGCTATAAGCGCCGCCCGAACGATTTCACTGTCGCTGAATTTCGTCGGGCTAGTGCTAGGTTCCGGTATATTTCGAAGCACGCCCGCCGCTCTTCTTGGCGGGCATACGTGTCTTTACTTAACAAAAAGACCCCTTTAGCTGAGGTGTGGAAGCGAGTCAAAAAGATTCGGGGCAAGTTCTCGCAGGACCCCCCCTCCCGTTCTCCAGGAGAATGGGACCGCAATCTCGCGGGGTCCGAGATTGCGGTCCCATTCTCCTGGCAAAATCCTCAGCAACCACTTTTTCCGCATTCTATAGCCGTGATGCTGCTCCACTAGCATTCAATGCACGTTACGATGTCGCGGAAAAACCGCCGGCTGGACTTTACCTCCAGAGGCGGAGAACCCTTCAACGACAAATTTACTGTGAGCGAGTTGCGTTCTGCTCTCGCTTCGTGCGCGGACACCGCCCATGGTCCGGACGATGCCTCATACGCCATGCTTCGACACCTAGGTGGGCGAGGAATGGCCTTTCTGTTAGATTTGTTCAACAGGATCTGGATGGAAGGTCTTCTCATAGACTCCTGGCGAATCGCTACTGTGCTTGATTTTCGCAAACCGGGGAGAAATCACTCTACTCCGACCGGTTTTCGCCCAATCTCTCTAACCTCTTACGTGTGCAAGTTGATGGAGAAATTAGTAAATGTTAGATTAGCCTTTTTTCTAGACAGCGGAGGCCATCTATCTTCCGCACAGTGCGGCTTCCGCAAGTTTCACTCCACGTCTGATGCTCTGCTCCGACTGAAAAATGCCGTCTGCGATGTCTTCCTTCGTAGACAGCACTACGCCACGGTGTTTTTCGATCTGGAGAAGGCCTATGATACCGCATGGCGATACGGTATCATGGAGCTTCTCCACACGATGGATGCAAGGGGACGCCTCTCAATGTTTATATCCGAATTTTTGCGAGATCGTCGATTCCGCGTACGGGTGGGGGAGCCCTCTCCGGCCCAAAGGAGCAGTAGGAGGGTGTCTCGCAAGGAAGTGTGCTCAGTGTCACACTGTTGCCCCTAAGCATCAACGGCATCACCCTCGGTGCTGCCGGAAGATGTTCTTGCTACGCTATACGTGGACGACCTTTCGATCTCTGTTGGCGTGGCCCAGATGCCAACTCTGGAGCGCCGAGTCAAACAGGCATTGAACCGCTTCTCTCGCTATGCCGAAGCGCACAAGTTTCGGTTTTCTTTGGCAAAGACTAAGGTGGTGCACTTCTGCCGCCATCCACGGCTTCACCCCGATTCAGATTTGTTTCTTAATTGGGTACGCCTGGATGTGGTTGAGTCGCACCGTTTCCTTGGTCTTGTATTCGACCGACGCCTCACCTGAGAGGCTCATATTCGCAGCCTAAGGTTCTCTTGTACCCGCGCCATGGACATTCTCCGTTCCGAGACGTTCAGCGCTTGGGGCGCTGATTAAGGCTACTGCCTTACTTTTTTATCGATCCTTTGTTCGCTCAAAGCTCGACTACGGATGTGAGTTTTATGCATCCGCAGCCGAGCGTTTATTGCGGAAGGTGGATTCGATCCACCACACCGGCCTTCGCCTTGCGACTGCTGCCTTCCGCACTTCCATCATTGAGAGTCTGTTGGTCGATGCTGGGGAGATGCTACTCGCTCTGCGCCGCGTGCAGTGCATCACTCGCCTGTACGCGTGAGCCCGGCGCCTCTCTCAGTCGCCAACAGCTCTCACTGCACTTGCAGTTGATCTCGACGGTGCCTATGCCACCGAGAGACGGCAGTTTACCCTAAGCCTTTTGGGTTTAGGGCCAGGAAACTCCTTTGAGAGGTAGATATAGCTCTCGGGCCTTGGCACCCTTGGTTCTGCCCAGGGCCGCCACCCCGGAGGGTACCACCTTTGTCTATTTGTCGCCACGCCTCTGCTCCCAAAGCTTGTACTGCGCTGGGAGTATTGCGTTAGACCTTTTTGAAGCACACCTCGTGTCACGCTGGAACCGTGCCAGTGTATACGGATTGCTCCAAGTCTCAAGAGGGGGTCGGCTTCCACGCCGTATCCCCTCTGTTTGAAGTCAGCCCGCTCTGCCAGGTGCTGCGTCTGTCTTCACGGCTGAGCTGGTGGCAATACACCACTCGGTACGGGAGATTACGCGACGTGCCCGGTTCGGAGACGAATTGTGATCTATAGCGAGTCACAAAGCGCCCTGAGTGCTCTCGGGGCATTGGAATCTCCGCATCCCCTGGTTCGCGATATCCATGACGCCACGGTTTTGGCGAGCCGGGCAGATGTCGAGATTATCTTCTGCTGGGTTCCTTGACATATATGAATTGCGGGGAATGAGCGCGCCGATGAGGGCGCCAAAAAGTCTGCGAGGACTCTGCGACCGGACCAGGTTTTTGCTCTTTCTCACACCGACTACATGGCAGGAATACGGGCAGCTCTTCGGACTGCTTGGCAAAGAAGACGGGAGACGATCGAAGGGAACTTAAAGTTGCATGCCATTGCGCCGCGACTGTTCCCATGGACCTATCCCCCAATGCCGCGGCGGCTTCAGGTTGCTTTCTGTCGTCTCCGAATCGGACACACTCGTGTGACACATCGCTATTTGATGGAGCGCTCGCCTGCGCCCTATTGCAACGACTGCTTCGTCCCCCAGACTGTTCGGCACATTTTTGTTGAATGTCCCAGTCTGGGTGATCTTCGCGCACGATACCTGTTCCGGTACCGGGATGGTAGGGGTCGCTCCCGCTTGTCCCTTGTACTTGGAACAGATTCGTGCACATTGACTTGTTGACTTTTGGGGGGAGGCCGGGCTTCTTCCCTTTATTTAAGGTTCTTTTTGTTGTTTTTCTGTTGTTGTTGTTTTGTAGGTTGCACTCTCCTGCACCGGGGTGAGGGGAACCTCCCCCCGCTGCCTGAGATGGCTTCCTGGTTGTTAAGTTTTTCTAATTTATATCATTGTTACGTTTTAATATTTTTATTTTAAAGTAGCCTAGTTCTAGGCTGTCGTGTTTTTCGACGACTTATGCCCAATTGGGCAGTTGCCAGATGTGCTATGTAAACCCCCCCCCCAAAAAAAACCCATCCCCTTGTCTGGAGGTGCCTTCGGGCACCTTCCTCTTTCCAGCTGCTGTCACCCCTTTACTTTCCAAGGGGACTGCTTAAGAAAGCCAGCAGGCAGCCTATAGATGACTGCTCCCAATTGAAGCGGCTCAGGAGGGCAAACCCCCTTGGGGAAAGAGGTAAGCCAGGCCCCATCGGCTGCTTCCCTCAAAAGAGCTGCTGGCTAGAATATTAAAATTAGCAGAGGTCAAGGCCTGTGCCTCCCTAGACTCGACTCGTTACACCGCTGCCAATGGGACCTCTGATCTCATGGGAGGAGGGCCAACTGGAGCTCCCCCCCAAGAGACATGGTCCTTGAGCCAAATCAGCCTTCCATAGGGGCGAATCCGAGATTGAGGCCAAGCACCAAACTCGAGTAAGCCCCTATGCAAGGTCCTCCTCAAACGGCTCGGGTCTTCAAGGCAGTACAAGGAGGGGAGGGATCTCCTCCTCCGGCTGGTTCCCCTGCAACTGCCAGAACCTTCTCCATCTCTGAGAATGACCTTGCTGAGGCCGGTCCATCCGGCCTGCGGTCTCCTGCTGACGCAGGGGAGACGCCGGTTCATTACTCGCCCTCCTCTCCTGAAAAGAAGAAAAACAAGAAAAAGACTAAAAAGACTTGGGGTTCCTCTCCAACCGCGGGGGCTGCGGGGACGGATGGGTTTGCTGCCAGTTCGGTAACCGACCAAGCCAAGATTGGTACATCCGGCCCTTCTGCCTCCCCCCGAGTGCAGAGCCCCTGACTAAGACCAAAGGTGCTAGTGCGCGGAGCAGAGCCTTGAATACTTCTGGGCCCTTGATTCAGAGACTACCCGGAGTTTCCGATCACGCTGGATTCAAACGCTTCCTGGTTATTCGCTCCACTAATGGCAGCATGTTGCGCAGGGGAACATGATTCATCAGAAGAGAGCTTTAGCTAGTGTGATTGGTAGAAAGCCGAAGTTGATCTATTTCTCGGACGTGGTAGCCTTTTGGCGACTGCGTTGAGTCCCTCTGAAGCGGCTATGATTAGTGCACTTAGGACACTTGATGGCAAGCCTGTGAGTGTGATGCCGCACTCTACCATGAATGTCGTGAAAGCAGTATGTGGGGGAATTCCACGTGGAATTTCTTTTCCAGCACGAACGTGAAGTCCTTGCGCTGGAGAAGATTCTAGAAGTTGGTTAGGCTTAAATTTGTAAGCCTCCCTCCCTTCCCCCTTCCACAAGCGTTAGCCTCGAACCGTGTCCACCACAGACCACCTTTACGCGGGCTGCTATCGCGTCGGTTGGTATCGCTTCTGCTTGAAGGCATTCGTACCACTGCCACGGAGGGGCTATTACTGCCACCGCTTCGGCCATACTAATCGCTCCTGTCGACGTGCAAAGTCGGGGTTACCCGAAACCTGTGTATGTTGCTCCAAGGCCACACACGATAAGTCTAAATTGTGTTTGGCCAAGTGTGTCAATTGCGGAGAGCCGCACCCCGCTTCTTCGAAGCAATGTGGTGTGTATCTCCTTGAGAAGGATATACTGGCCGTTCAGGCACAAGATAGTCTCTCATTTCGCGTTGCAGAGGACTCTGTCCTCGCACGCCCGGCGCTACCCGGGACGTACTATGTCTTAATGTTGAAAAAGATACCCTCTGCTCTTGGCCCCTGCAGCGCTACGAGTACGGTCTTTTCCGCGCCCATCGTTACCCTTCTGCGGGTTCTACTCACCCCGGGTGCTCTCATAGTAAAGCTGGCGGTAGAAATGGTCCAGATGCAGGCTGGGCTAAAACCAGGCCTTCCAACTTCCCCTAGTGTGACCGTTTCCCGTAAGGCAAAACAGCCACGCGCCTCCAGGGAGTCGTTAGACTCACAGGAGGCAACACCCCTGAAGTTGGTCGCTAGGCCATCTTCTGGGTTTCTAAAACTCTCCCCCAAAAGGAGGAGTGAGTACTCCGTCCGCAAAATGTACGTCAATTCTCGTAAGGGTCTCCTCATCGAAGAGGGTCCCGCATCTCCTCCGAGCTAGGCCTGTAGAACATATTCCTGGCCAGCTTTGAGGAGCTGCAGATGCTCGTTTTCTCCCATTCCCCGTTAGCTATAGTTTTACCGTAGACCCTTCTGGGCGCGTGCCCCCTGCCCGTCCTCCAGGGGTATAAGGGTTTTGCGACCCCATCACCACGTGATGGGGGCCAGGCCGGAGATGTGCGATTTACACCCGGCATGATGTCTTTTGTACCCGTGCCATTGATATTCTGCGTTCCGTGACGTGTATTAATTAAGGGAAATGAGCGCGTAGATTAGGGCAACAAAAAGTCCGCGAGGACCCGGCGACCGGACGAGCTGTTGACAATACACTACTCAGGATGGGAGATTAAGAAAAGTGCTCGGTTCAAAGACCCGATTGTGATCTATAGCCACTAACAAAGCGCCCTGAGTGCTCACGGGGCATTGGGATCTCTGCATCCCCTGGTTCTCAATATCCGTGACGCCACGGTTTTGGCGAGCCGGGGGGATGTCGAGATTATCTTCTGCTGGGTTTCTGGGCAACTAGGAATTGCGCGGAATGAGCGTGCCGATGAGCTCGACAAAGAGTGCGCGAGGACTCGGCGACTGGACGAGCGTTTCACACTTCCTCACATCGACTACATTACAGGAATACGGGAGCTCTACCGGCTGCTTGGCAAAAAAGATGGGAGACGGTTGAAAGAAACTTAAAGTTGCGTGCAATTGCGCCAAGGCTGTTGCCATGGACCTACCCCCTTTATGCCAGGAAGGCTTCTGGTTGCTTTCTTTCTTCTTCGAATCGGACACATTCGCGGGTCGCACGGCCATTTGATGGAGAGCTCGCCAGCGCCTTACTGTGAAGAGTGCGTTGTTCCCCAGACTGTTCTGCACATTCTTGTTTAATGTTCCAGTCTGGGCGATCTACGCGCACGTTCTCTCCCGGTACCCCGATGGGCAGGGTAGCTACCGCTTGTCGCTTGTACTCGGGAAGAGTTCGTGCACATTGACTGGTAGACTTAGAGACTTTTGGGGGGAGGCCGGCCTTCTTTAGTTTATTTACCCTATGAGGGTTTTTTCTCGTTGTTGTTTCCTTTGTAGCTCGCATGTCCCTGCGCCGAGGGGAGGCGCCCCCCCGACGTTCGAACATGCTTCCTGTTGTTACCTTTTTTCTTAGCCCTAGTACTAGGTTGTGGTGTTGAGTATGGCAACTTGTGCCCAAGGAGGCAGTCACAGATGAGCTCTTAAAGAAAAAAAGTCTACGATGAACTTCGTGAAGGGGTAGTTTTTGAAGGCAACTGATGGAATACTCAAAAGATGACATCACATTAGAGGTGGCGGACCATGAGGCTGTCAAGGTCGAACCTTTGATGACAAAACAGGGAGGGGCTTTGAGACCCACCCCTAGACTCTTCGTCACCTTCATTTGACTGTGACAAGCTCCCTGAGTCGGTGCGTGCCGGTTGGTATCGCTACCGCGTGAAGGCATTCCTGTCACTTCCATGGAGGTGGTACTTCTACCACCGCTTTAGACATACTAATCGCTCCTGTTGACGTGCAAAGTCGGGGTTACCCAAAGTCTGTAAGTTGATCTAAGGCCGCACACCAGTCTAAATCGTGTATGATCAAGTATGTCAATTGCAGAGAGCCGCATTTCGCTTCTTCGAATCAATGTGGAGCGTATATCCTTAAGTAAATCTTGGCCGTTCAGGCCCAGGATAGTCTCTAATTTCGCACGGCTAAGGACTTTGTCCTGGCTCACCCGGCGCTACCTGGGTATCTCTATGCTTGAATGTTGATAAAGACACCCTCTGCTCATGGATACTCCAGGCCTACGAGCACGGTCGTTTCCGCACCTATTCGGAACCCTTCGGCTGGTTCTACCCATCTCCGGGGGCTCCCGGGGTATAGCTGGCGGCACAAAGGGGTTCACACCCAGCCTCGGATAAAACCATGGCTCCCCTACTTTGCCCAAAGAGTGGCCGTTTTGCGTAAGGCGAAGCGGCCCAGCACCTTCATCGAGTCGTTAGACTCGCAGGAGGAAATCCCCCTGAAGTTGGTTGTGAGTACATATTCAGTTTTTTAAAGATACCCCAAAGGGGGACAGAACTAAGAGCTTTGGCTCTTTCACCCACACCCAGTAGTAGGCTTGGTGGTTTAGAGACGATGGATCCTACAAAAGAGGCACCACTGCATCTGAAGCCACCCCGCTCGCCTAAGGTCTCCTGGTAGAGAGAGGAAAAGACTCTCACGGCGAGCCTAACCTCCCCCGATAGGTCCTCGAAGGCGACATCGTATTGTCCGGCCAATATCGCCCTAAGGTCTGCCTTCGCGAAACGTACGGTTATTCCCGTGAGGGTCTTCTCTTCGAAAAGGGTCCCCGCATCTCCTCCAAGCTAGGCCTGGAGGGCATATTCCTTCAATGTGATTGCTTCGGACTCCGGGCCAACTGTAAGAAGCGGCAGAGGCTCGTTTCTTTCGGTTCACCGTTACCTATCTTTGCAGGAGACCATGCTGGGCACGTGTCTCTGCCCATCCTCCAGGTGTATAAGGGTTTTGCGACCTCACAAATACGGGATGGGGGTCGTGTGGGAGGATGCGTGATTTACACTCGGCATTATGTCTGCGTTCTTCTCTTCGCTTTAGATACCTTCATTCAGGCAGTAGCTGTGCAGCTGCACCTGGATAAGAGGTATACTGTTATTCCGCGTACATTCCAACGGCAGCCGACTTCGGCGCCGTGGACTTCCACCGAGGCACTTTCTTTTGCTCGGAGATCTAAACGGTAGACACCCCCTTTCGTGAAACTCCTCGAGTAATCCCACTGGTCACGTCCTTGCCGACGTGATCGATGAGCTAGAGATAGGTGTCCTAAATGTGGATAAGTTTACGCATCACTACCGAGAACTGCTTTATTTTTCTGTCTTGATCTTTCTTTGTGCTCTACAGATGCACAGTATGATTTCTGGTGGTGGGTGGTCGATGTCCTACATGTTAATAAGAACTTTCCCATTCAAATATCATTTTTTGGTGCCGCTGCAACTCGAGAGCCTTCCCCACTAGTGTTTGGCTCAGGCGCGGTGGTACGCATTTCAGGAAATGTCTGGTTTATCTATCTCGGCTAAGGAGTTTAGGTCGGTAGAAGAGGCCGTTTAGTTCTTCTCCAGCAACCTCATCGCCGTGGGCCTAACTAATATTCCTAAAACGTCTGGCCGTTTTGCACGCCAACCACTCGGGTAGTGGTAAGCCGAGTGTGAAACGGCACTCACAGAAGCGTTATGCCTACATGCGTTATAAGCACCATCCGAACGATTTCACTGTCGGGGAATTTTGTCGAACTAGGGCTAGGTTCGGGTATAGTTCGATGTACACCAGCCGTTCTTGTTGGACATACGTGTCTTCACTTAACGGGAAGACTCCCTCTATCAGAGGTGTGGAAGCTACTCTACTCAAAAGGACTCGGGGTAAGTTCTCGCAGGGATGTGAAACAGATGCAATTATTATTGGGGACTTCAACTTAAACTCTGTGGACTGGGAAAATATGATAGGTAGGGATAGAACAAGTGGCAGGTTCATAGAATGCTTTGAGGATAATTTTTTTAATCAATTTGTTAATGAGCTAACGAGGGGGGACAATATATTAGATTTAGTACTTTCTAACAGTGATCATTTAGTTCAAGAATTGACTGTTGGGGAAGCAGTGGGAAATAGTGACCATCAGATAGTTCGTTTTAACTTGGGAATTGAGAAGCGTAAAATAACTGAGAATGCTGTAAAAGTTCCAAATTTTCATAAGGGAGATTATGTAAAACTCCGAAGCTTGCTAAATTTTGTAGATTGGGATGTAGAATTCAGAGGTAATAATGCTTATGGTATGTGGAATACTTTCAAGCATATAATAAATGTAGTCCAAGAACAATGTATCCCAATAAAGGCCATTAGGAACAAAAGTAGGAAACCATTATGGTGGAATCAGGAGATAGCTAGAAAAATTTCAGAGAAGAAAAAGGCATATAAAAAATTACAGGTAGAAAATAATATTCAAAATTTAAGTGATTATAGAATGGCTAGGAATGAGTTAAATAAGATTATAAAGAAGAACAAAAGGGTGTCAGGAATTAAATTAGCTCAGGATAGCAACAAAGATCCTAGAAAGTTCTTTACTTACTATAAAATTAATAACAAGTCTGGCAGAGTTAAAATAGGACCAATCAAATATGAAGGGGTTGTGAGAGGAACTGATGAGGAAGTAGTTGAGGTACTAAATGGTCATTTTGCATCAGTATTTACAAAGGAGAATCTAAATAGTCTTACGTATAGTACTCATGGGTCAGGGAAAGAGGTGTTTACTACCATTAGTGTGGATCGGAGGACGATAAAAGGACTAATAGGTGAGTTAGATACTACCAAGGCATCCGGCTCTGATAATATTCATTCTATGATACTTAAAGAAGGGGTAGAAAGTATCTCAATAGCTCTGGAGAAGTTATTTACTAGGTCACTGCAATATGGAGAAATACCCGATGATTGGAAAAGAGCGAATGTAGTCCCCATTTTAAAGAAGGGTAGTAAAGAGGTTCCAAATAACTTTAGACCGGTTAGCCTAACTCCTGTACTCTGTAAAATTCTTGAAAATAGTTAAAAAAGGGATTTGCGAACATCTAGAGAGGGGTTAATCAGCGATGCTCAGCATGGGTTTAGATCAGGTAGATCATATTTGACTAATTTACTAGACTTTCTGGAGTTTATCAGATCAAGTAGATAAGGGAGAGAATGTAGATATAATTTATTTAGATTTTAGTAAAGCATTTGATGAGGTACCACATAGGAGACTAGTTCATAAACTAAAAATGATTGGGATATGTGGGGGTGTTTCAAATTGAATAGCTGAGTGGCTGAAAGACAGGAAGCAAAGGGTAGTGCTAAATGGTGTAAAGTCAGAGTGGAGGGATGTTATCAGTGGGGTTCCTCAGGGATCAGTTCTCGGTCCATTATTATTTGTCATTTATATAAACGATCTTGGTGAGGCGGTTAATAATTGTCATTTTTTGTGGATGATGCCAAATTAGCAGCTGTAGTTAAAGATATTGATGATAATTTTAAAGTATGTTTATCAGATGAAGTAGATAAGGGAGAGAATGTAGATATAATTTATTTAGATTTTAGTAAAGCATTTGATGAGGTACCACATAGGAGACTAGTTCATAAACTAAAAATGATTGGGATATGTGGGGGTGTTTCAAATTGGATAGCTGAGTGGCTGAAAGACAGGAAGCAAAGGGTAGTGCTAAATGGTGTAAAGTCAGAGTGGAGGGATGTTATCAGTGGGGTTCCTCAGGGATCAGTTCTCGGTCCATTATTATTTGTCATCTATATAAACGATCTTGGTGAGGCGGTTAATAATTGTGTCATTTTTTGCGGATGATGCCAAATTAGCAGCTGTAGTTAAAGATATTGATGATAATTTTAAAGTGCAGGGGGATTTAAATAAATTGTTATCCTGGGCACATAAGTGGCAAATGACTTTCAACCTTGATAAGTGCAAAGCTATTAACATGGGAAAAGATAATAGAGAATTTAACTATGAAATGGATGGGCATTAGCTGAGCTCAGTAGAGGATGAGAAAGATCTAGGAGTAGTAATAGATAAGTCATTAAGGTTTTCTAAGCAGTGTATTGAAGCAAGAAATAGGGAAAATAGAGTGCTGGGTTTTATTAAGAGAAATGTCAGTTACAAAAGTAAGGAGGTTATTCTTAAACTCTAACTCTTATGTTAGGCCACATCTAGATTACTGTATACAGGCATGGTCCCCACATTTTACACGCGATATTAACCTTCTCTAGTCAGTGCAACGGAGGGCAACAAAGATTATTCCTTCCCTGAGGCACCGTAAATATATAGATAGACTGAGGGTATTAAATATGTTCTCGTTCGAAGGGAGGTGTGTGAAAGGGGATATGATTGAGCTCTTTAAAAAATTTTCCGGGGTAGATAAATTGGATGTTAGCAAGTTTTTTGAGTTAGATGATGGAAATTGGACTAGATGTCACCACCCGAAAATTAAAAAGCAAGGGTGTAAGTTGGATTTAATAAAATATTTTTTCACCAATAGAGTGGTAGACTTCTGGAACAAATTGCCGCGGAGGGTAGTAGGTAGTCCAAATTTAAATGTATTTAAGAGTAGGTTGGATGAGTTTATGGGGAGGGAAGGTTGTGATGGTTCCTCTTTTTTGTATATATTAATATTGTTTGTATATATCTATAGCTGCATGATTTAGTTCTTGACAAGCCTTGATTGGTGATACCCTTGTTTGTGGCCGCAATCCTCTGGATGTAGTTTTTCTGGGAGTTTGGGTGCCTTAAAACGAGGCCGTTCGACTCGGATAACCTATGATGAGCCCTTCTGGCTTTTGTCATCTGTTATATTATATTGTGGGGGACTTTGATTTTGTCTTTCCCTGGTGATGGTGCTTTTTGTGGGTGGGTTTTGACGGATGCGGATGACCTTTGATAGACCCTTGTGGCTTTTGTCATCCGTGAAATTATGTTAATGTTATGTATATATGTTAGGATCCACATCCCGTTCTCCATAAGAATCAGGCGACACTCAGCCGTTTCTCCGCATTGTCTAGCAGAGATGCTGCTCCGCCAGAACTCACTGAGTGTCGTGATGTCGGGGGAAGGCCGTCGACTGGACCCTACCTCTAGAGGCGGAGAATCCTTCAAAGAGAGGTTTACTCCAAGTGAGTTGCGTTCCAGGCTTGCTTCGTGCACCAACATCACCTCTGGACCGGACTATGTCCGGTACGCCATGCTTCGACGCCTGGGTGAGCAAGGCATCGCCTTTCTGTTAGATTTGTTTAAAAGGATCTGGTTACAGGGTATCCTCCTTGATTACTGGCGTATCGCTACTGTGCACGATTTTCGATAACCGGGGAAAGATCACTCGACTCCGGCCGGTTTTCGCCCAATCTCTCTAACCTCTTGCGTGTGCAAGTTGATTGGGAAATTGGTAAATGTTAGATTAGCCCTTTTTTCTGAACAGCGGAGGCCATCTGACTTCTCCACAGTGCGGCTTCCGCAAGTTCCACTCTACGTCTGATGCTCATCTTAGACTAGAAAATACCGACTGCGAGGCCTTCCAGCGTACAGAGCACCACGCCACGGTGTTTGTCGATCTGAAAAAGGCATATGATACCGCATAAGGATATGCTATCGTGCAGACTTTTTACACGATGGGTCGAGGGGACGCCTCCCAATCTTTATATCTAAATTTTTGCTAGATCATCGATTACAAGTACGGGTGGGGGAGGCCTCTCTGTCCAATGGAGCAGGAAGAGGGTGTCCCGCAGCTAAATGTCCTCAGTGTCACACTCTTTGCCCTGAGCATCAACGGCATCGCTTCGGTGCTGCCGAAAGATGTTATAACTACACTATACGTGGAAGACCCTTCGGTCTCTTTTGGTGCGGCTCAGATGCCAACTCTGGAGCGTCCACTCCAACCACCATTAAACGCTCTCTTCCTATGCCGAAACGCAGTCTTTGGTTTTACTTGGCCAAGACTAAGGTACTGCACTTCTGACGCCATACACGGTTCCATCCTGACCCAGACTTGTTTCTAAATGCGGTGCGCCTGGAAGTGGTCGACTCGCACCGTTTCCTTGGTTTTTTATTTGACAGACACTTCACTTAGGGGGCTCATATTCAAAGCCTTAGGGTCTCTTGTACTCGCGCCATGGATATACTTCCCTCCGTGACACGAAGCTAGAATACGGATGCGACTTTTATACATCCGCAGCCGAGCATGTATTACGAAAGTGGATTCGATCCACCACACCGGCCTTCGCCTAGTCACCGGTGCCTTCCGCACTTTCCCCATTGAGAGCCTCCTTGTTGATGCTGGGGATATGCTACATGCTTTGGTCCATGCACAATGGTAGGGATCACTTTCCCATTCAAATGTCATTTTCAGGGACACTGCCGCCTGAGAGCCCACCTCGGTGGTGTTTGGCACGGGCGCAGTCGCCTGCATTTCATGAAATGGCTGAATTCTCTATCTCAGTCGAGGAGTTTAGGTCGGTAGATGAGGCCGTTGAGTTCTTCTCCGGCAACCTATTCCCAGAACGTCTGGCCGTTTTGCACGCCGACCACTCCCATGGTGGTCGGCCGAGTGTGAGACGGCGCTCAAACAGAAGCGTTATGCCTACATGCGTTATAAGCGCTGCCTGACGATTTCACTGTCAGTGAACTTCGTCGGGCTAGTGCTAGGTTCCGGTATATTTCAAAGCACGCCCACCGCTCTTCTTTGAGGGTAAACGTGTCTTCACTTAACGGGAAGACCCCTCTAGCAGATGCGTGGAAGCAAGTCAAAAGGATTCGAGGCAAGTTCTCGCAGTACCCCCCTCCCGTTCTCCAGGAGAATGGGACCGCAATCTCGGACCCCGCGTCCGTGGCGGAATCCTTAGCGACCGCTTTTTCTGCATTCTCTAGCCGTGATGCTGCTCCGCCAGCATTCAATGCACGTCGTGATGTCGCGAAAGGCCGCCGGCTGGACTTTACCTCCAGAGGCGGAGAACCCTTCAACGATGGGTTTACTGTAAGTGAGTTGCGATCCGCTCTTGCCTTGTGGGCGGACACCGCCCATGGTCTGTCCCGTACGCCATGCTTCTACACCTGGGTGAGCACAGCATGGCCTTTCTGTTAGATTTGTTCAACAGGATCATATTGGAGGGTCTTATCCCAGATTCCTGGCGAATCGCTACTGTGCTTGATGTCTTCCTTCGTAGACAGCACTACGCCACGGTGTTTTTCGATCTGGAGAAGGCTTATGATACCGCATGGCGATACGGTATCATGGAAAGACTCCTCACGATAGGGGCGAGAGAACGCCTCCCAATGTTTATATCTGAATTTTTGCAAGATCGTTGATTCCGCGTACGGTGGGGGGAGCCCTCTCCGGCCCAAAGGAGCAGTAAGAGGATGTCCCGCAGGGAACTGTCCTCAGTGTCACACTCTTTCTCCTGAGCTTCAACGGCATCACCTCGGTGCCAGCGAAAGGTGTTCTCGCTACGTTCTACGTGGACGACCTTTCGATCTCTTTTGGCGCGGCCCAGATGCCAAGACTAAAGCGTCGACTCCAACAGGCATTGAATCGCGTTTCACGCTAAGCCAAAGCGCACAGGTTTCGGTTTTCTTTGGCTAAGACTAAGGTGGTGAACTTCTGCCGCCATCCACGGCTCTACCACGACCCAGATTTGTTTCTTAATGGGGTGCGCCTTAAAGTGGTTGAATCGCACCATTTCCTTTGTCTTGTATTTGACCGACGCCTCACCTGGGATGCTCATATTCGCAGCCTTAGGGTCTCTTGTACCCGCGCCATGGATATTCTCCGTTCCGTGACGTTCAGCACTTGGGGCGCTGATTAGGGCTACTGCCCTACTTTTTCTCGATCCTTTGTTAGTTCAAAGCTCGAAGAGGGATGCGAGTTTTATGCATCTTCAGCCAAGCTTTTATTTCGGAAAGTGGACTCGATCCACCACACCGGCCTTCGCCTTGCGACCGGTGCCTTCCACACTTCAACCATTTTGAGCCCGTTGGTCGATGCTGATGAGATGCCACTCGTTCTGCGCCGCGTGCAGTGCATCACTCGCCTGTACGCGCAAGCCCGGTGCCTCCCTCAGTCGCTAACAGCTCTCACTGCACGCGCAGCTGATCTAGAAGGTACCTATGCCACCGAGAGACGCAAGTCATACCCTAAACCATTTGAGTTTAGCGCCTGGAAACTCCTTTGAGAGCTAGGTATAGCTCTTGGGCCAGTGGCGCCCCTGGTTCTGCCCAGGCCGCCACGCTGGAGGGTACCACCTTTGGCGATTTGTAGCCACAACTCTGCTCCCAAAGCTGGTACAGCGCCGGGAGTATTGCGTTTGGCCTTTTTGGAGCACACCTCGTGTCACGCTGGAACCGTGCCAGTGTATACGGATGGCTCCAAGTCCCAAGAGGGGGTCGGCTACCACGCCGTATCCGCCTCTTTTTGAAGTCAGCCCGCTCTGCCAGGCGCTGCGTCTGTCTTCACTGCCGAGCTGGTGGCAATACACCACTTGGTACGGGAGATCACGCGACGTGCCAGGTTCGGAGACGGATTGTGATCTATAGCGACTCACAAAGCGCCCTGAGTGTTCTCGGGGCATTGGAATCTCCGTATCCCCTGGTTCGCGATATCCGTGATGCCACGGTTTTGGCGAGCCGGGCGGATGTCGAGATTATCTTATGCTGGGTTCCTGGACATGTAGGAATTGCGGGGAATGAGCGCGCCGCTGAGGGCGCCAAAGAGTCCGCAAGGACTCTGCGACCAGACCAGTGTTTCGCTCTTCCTCACACCGACTACTTGGCACGAATACGGGCAGCTCTTCGGACTGCTTGGCAAAGAAGATGGGATACGGTCGAAGGGAACTTTAAAGTTGCGTGCCATTGTGCCACGACTGTTATTATGGACCTACCCCCCCAATGTGGGGAAGGCCGGGCTTCTCCCGTTTATTTAAGGTTCTTTTTGTTTTGTTTTTGTTGTTGTTGTTGTTTTGTAGGTTGCACTTTCCTGCACCGGGGTGAGGGGGACCTCCCCCCGCTGCCGGAGATTGCTTCCTGGTTGTTAAGTTTTTCCAATTTATATCATTTATGTTTTCATATTTTTATTTTAAAGTAGCCTTGTTCTAGGCTGTCGTGTTTTTCGGCGACTTATGCCCAATTGGGCAGTTGCCAGATGGGCTCTGTAAAAAAAAAAAAAAAACCGTTTCGACTGCATCAGGTCGCTTTCTGTTGTCTCCGATTCGGACACACTCGTGTGACGCATTGCCATCTGATGGAGCACTCGCCTGCGCCCTATTGTGAGGACTGCGTTGTCCTTCACTGTTCGGCACATTCTTGTCGAATTTCTTAGTCTGGGTGATCTTCACGCACGTTGCCTGTCCCGGTAGCGGGATGGGCGGGATCGCTATCACCTGTCCCTTGTACTCGGGATGAGTGCGTGCACATTGACTGGTGTTATTGTTTAATTTTATCAGGAGGCCGGCCTTCTCCCTATTATTTAAGCAGGTTTTTTTGCTTGTTTTTTTCCTTCATAGGTCGCACGCTCCTGCGCCGGGGGAACCTCTACCCGACGCAGGAGCTTGCTTACTGCTTGCTTCCCTTTCCCTTTTTGGGGGGAGGGGTTGTTTTTTATCTTGAGTTTTATTTTAAAAGAGCCTAGCACTAGGCAGTTTTTAATAAGGCGACTAATGCCCAAGTAGGCAGTCGCCAGATGAGCTCTTTAAAAAAAAAAGTCCATGCACAGTACTTTATTCGCTTGTATGCACGAGCCCTGCGCCTTCCTCATTCGCCAACAGCTCTGACTGCTTTCGCAGCTGATCTCGACGGTTCCTCTGCAGACGGTTCCTCTCCCGACGGGAGATGCCAGTCATACCCTAAGCCCTTCGGGTTTAGGGCCAGGTAACTGATTCGAGGGCTAAGCATAGCTCTCTGGCCGGTGGTGCCCCTGAGCTTGGTATGGGAGATTATGCGATGTGCCTGGTTCGGAGACCGGATTGTGATCCATAGCTACTCACAAAGTGCCGTGAGTGCTCTCGGGGCACTAGGATCTCCACATACCCTGGGTCGCGATTTCCGTTTTGGCAAGCAGGTCCGATGTCGAGATTACCTTTTGCTGGGTTCTTGAACATGCAGGAATTGCGGGGAATGAGCGCGCCAGTGAGTGCGCGAAAGAGTCCTCGAGTACTGGGCGACCAGACCTGCATTTTCCTCTTCCTCACACAGATAACATTCCAGAAATACACGCCGCTCTCCGGGCTGTTTGGCAAAGAAGATAGGAGACGGTCAAGAGGAACCTAAAAAGGCGTGCCATTGCGCCACGACTGTTGATATGGACCCACCCATCAATGCCTCAACAGCTTCAGGTTGCTTTCTGTCGTCTCTGTATTGGGCACACTCGCGGGACGCACCACCATTGATGGAGCGCCCCCCTGCGCCTTATTCTGATGGCTGCCTTGTCCCCCAGACTGTTCAGCACATTCTTGTTGAATGTCTCAGTCTGGGTGATCTTCGCGCACGCTACATTTCCCGGTACCGGGATAGGCGGGGCGCTATTGCTTGTCCTTTGTTCTCTGGATAGGTTCCTGCACACTGACCATGTGACTGTATGACTTTTTGGAGGAGGCTGGCCTCCTCCACTTTAACTTTTTCTTCTCGTTTCTTTGTAGGTCGCACGTTCCTGCGCCGTGGTGAGTCTGGCCTCCCCTCAACACCGGAGCGTGCTTCCTGCTTATTACCCTTTTTCTTTTTTTATTATTGTAATTCTTGTTGTTTGTTGGGTTTTTTTATATTATTTTAATGTAGCCTGATACTAGGCTGTCGTGAGTACGGTGACTTATGCCCAAGTAGGCAGTCGCCAGATGGGTTTCTAAATTTAATTTTTTTAAATGCATGTTTGAGGAAACCAGGCCGCCTCAGCCGTAACTGGGCATCCTCATTTACTTTAACTTTTTGCTTTCTGCTCTTATTTTCATAGTTATTAGTGTTTTCTTCTTTTTTTTTACTAACACAGAGTAGGATTATTGTTGTAATTTCGGTGACTGCCTTTTTTGGCGGTCGCCAGAAGGAATTTTAAAATTTTAAAATATCTGGGAATTACACTCGCGGGACGCAGCTCCATCGAGCCTTTCTGCAAAGACTGCTTAGACCCCCAGACTGTAACCACATTGTGATAGAGGGATATAAAGGTTAGGCAATTGTCCCAAAAGTTGCCATCTCATTTATGAGATCAAATTGTCTGATAATATTTAATGGTAGCCCCCAACTTCTCTTCGAATCAAAGCGAGATGAATAGATAGCCCGGTTTTACTTGGTCGGTCGGTAGCAGTTGTCTGTTTTTTTTTTGGTAATATCATAACTATTCGGCTGATTCTAACGAAATTTGAAACCCTTATGTAGTTTTACATTCTTTCCAATTATCACCCACTACCACCTACAACACTACCACCTCCACTACCACCTACACCACTACCACCTCCACCACCACCTACACCACCAACACCACCTCCACCTACACCACCACCTCCGCCTACACCACCACCTCCGCCTACACCACCACCTCCGCCTACACCACCACCCATCGCCACCACCTAAAACACGAGCACCTGCACTACCTATGACCCCACATACATGGCCACCACCTACACCACCATCACCTGCATCACCGCCACTACCTTCACCACCACCGCTACCACCTGCACCACTACCTATACCCCCACCACCTATACCCCCAACGCCTATACATCAGCAACACCACCACTTCCACCTACACCACCACCACCTGCATCTCCTGCACCACCCCCACCACCTATAACTACACCACCCCAACATACACCACCCCCACCACCTATAACTACACCACCAGAACCTATAACTACAACACCACCACCACCACCTATAACTACAACACCACCCCCACCACCTATAACTACACCACCACAACCTATAACTACAAACCACCCCCACTACCTATAACTACAACACCACCACCACCACCTATAACTACAACACCACCACCACCACCACCTATAACTACAACACCACCACCACCACCACCACCAACACCACCTATAACTACAACATTACCACCACCTATAACTACAACACCACCACCATCACCTATAACTACAACACCACCACCATCACCTATAACTACAACACCACCACCACCACCTATAACTACAACACCACCAACACCGCCTATAACTACAACACCACCACCACCGCCTATAACTACAACACCACCACCACCGCCTATAACTTCAACACCACCTATAACTACAACACCACCCATAACTACAACACCACCAACACCACCCATAACTACACCACCAACACCACCCATAACTACAACACCACCAACACCACCTATAACTACAACACCACCAACACCACCTATAACTACAACACCACCAACACCACCAACACCACCTATAACTACAACACCACCACCTATAACTACAACACCACCACCTATAACTACAACACCACCACCTATAACTACAACACCACCACCTATAACTACAACACCACCAACACTACTTATAACTACAACACCACCTATAACTGCACCACCACCAACACCTATAACTGCACCACCACCAACACCTATAACTGCACCACCACCAACACCTATAACTGCACCACCACCAACACCTATAACTGCACCACCACCACCACCAACACCTATAACTGCACCACCAACACCTATAACTGCACCAATACCACCAACACCTACAACACCTACACCACCCAAGTTTATCTCGGGAGTTTTGTTTTGGCAATAACATCATAACTATTCGAAATTTGAATCCCCTTTTTTTATATTCTCCTTCGAATGATATATTTGCCAATGTCCTCCCAACTTTAGTTCGTGAATTATTAAAATTTTTCAAGGTCGTAAGGTCATAAAGGTCATAAATCAGTACAGGCGAGAACACGCGACTTTTGGTCAGCAGACCTCGTTTGTGAAGCGCTTTCTCGATGCCGTAGCGTGCCGCCCTTTTTATTTTTTGCCTGTATTTTGTTCTTATTTTGTTTGATGTTTGTAGTATTAGCGTAACTTAGTAATATGCGGATTTTGTTTTAATTACGGCGACTTCTACCCTTGTTAGATGGCAGATCGGCGTTTTAAAAAAAAAAATAACTAGCCTTAAACCGACTGGAATGAAGAATATCATTTGAATGAAGAGGTGGCATTTGACAATATGTTCAATTAAAATGATTCTTATGGGATAAACAGTAATTTAAGATTGATATCAATAGAATGGCTTACATAACTGTTAGGGTTTTAAATATATCTTTGAGTACAGAATTATTTTTCAGGCTTCGACTATGGGTGCGACTTCACAAAATCAGGAGCAATGCTCTAGTCCGACTAATGCAAACTCTAATCCGAATAGCGAATCGTTAATCGGAGAAGAGAGTGAAACTGACATGATACAGTGTATTTTATATGACGGAACTAGGACTGAAGATGGACAAATGAAACCCAAATTTGTAAAGACCAGGAAATCTTTCCCACAGCCGTCAAACATCGAAACACAAAGTAGTTACCCTTATGACTGGTCCCAAGAAAATAACCAAAGTAGAGATTTGTACGATAATTTTAACGCTTGGCTACCTTATTCTGTCTTATTTCATTGGAACGTAATTTCAAGTTATTCAAGTCCATCTACACCACCACTTAATTGGTTCAATTATTCACACTATACTGATTTGAATAGTGAAAGAGAATTTTTAGACAATGATCCTGAACAGTATTTTCCATGGCAGATTGAAGACGGGGAGAATTTAAATTATCCAAACTATTTGGCCGATAATTTTGAAAGGTTACTCGTCCACGAAGAAATGGGCTTTACTAATTACCAACCCATTAAATATAAAAGCAATTTTTATTCTCTTGAAACTCAAGATTTTAATGATAGCCGAGACCATCCTTGGGGTAATACTGCCCCTTTAGTTCCAGAAGCATTTCCACTTCAGGAGTACTTTTATTTTACTCCAAACATGAATGATTTCTTAGCACCAAAGAGCTACCCACAAGAGTTGGCTTCCTCCGGTGGCACTGAACTACTGGAAAATTCAACAGAATGGACAGAATCAAATATAATTGAACATGACTATTGGTTGAGGTATCATTCCTTATATCAATATTTTCCAACAGAGGAACATCTACTACGATTTAGGCAGGAATACTTCAAGCCAGAATATTTAAGTACTAACGCCGTTGATATGGCAAATGGATGTGTTGGTCCTTATAGCCAATCTATGTTGTAGAGACTTTCCAAGCATGGATTACTGTAATAAGGCAAGTATGCATATTTTTACATATTGTATTCCGTGCTTGATGGTGTTTTTTTAGATGTACACCAGGTTCGGGTGTATTAGCTTTATCCCTGATATACCAATATACGTCTAGAATAGCGTTTATGCTTTTCATTTTTTCACTTTTGTCTACATTCGTTTGTGTCAAATTTTGTGACCAATTTAGTGCTCTGGTGTTTGACAGTCAAATAAGAGCAAATGTGGTGTTTATAATTGAACACTGTAGAGAAGATGGGCTCTTTTACTTATACTACTGTAGTGTAAAGGCGGAGCTCAAATATCCCCAGTTTTTTGCTCCCTTAAATTTTCTATTTATCGAATCACTGGTACGATGCTAATATTAGAGCCAGCCAAGTTTTCTTCAACTCTTACGGAGCCCAAACTGCAAAGCATGCTTGAAGGCTCCTCATCCCAGGATGAGGAGTATTCCAGGTTTCGGGACAAATCACTCGTGCATTCTAGCCGGCTACGAAGAACAATCAGTAGGGGAGCAGAACCAGAGCCTAGTGGTCTCAGTGGTTGGGATAGAATCAGTGAAGAAGACTGGTAGAAAAGGCGCTGCGGCGATATCCTCGTTAACTAACACCATGACGAGCTTCTATAATGAACAAACCAAGAGGCTAGCTTTTTATGTCCGTCAAGAGAAACGGTTTCTAGAGTTGGGGAAGATTAGAGAGATTTGCAGTCGATATCGTTCTCAAGCTTCCAAAGAATGTTCCTCTCAGTTCATGTTTGTTTTAATGAATAAAAATTAGTCTTGGGTTTAGACGCGCTTTTGCATGAAATTTAGTATGCTACACTTAGTCTTCATTTACTTTATATTGTTAGTCTATGTATATTTTACTGTCTTTTGGCATCAGTCATCCTCATTATGAAAAAAAAATTCTAGAATGAGTAGCATCTGGAATTTTCAACTTCGCTCCATATTGTCTGACTCTTTTTAATTTCAGTGACCAGCTAACAGTAACTCACAATCATCGAATTTGGTGTATCTTCGCCAAACGTTTTACATTCTCCAACCAATAAACCCTGAATTTTAGCAAGTCTTTTTTTCTAAAAACTAAGGATACATGTATTAATAATACAAAACGAATACTTTATACTAATGCACGAGATTTTAACACCGTATTTACTCGATTTTCCGATTCATGGTCTTTGTTTAAAATTAATTAAATGTTTATGCAGAAAGTTTTAATTTTCATTTAACTACATAGTAATAATTCGGTCTCCTCGATACAAACGTGTTGCTCCGAATGAGGCAAATAGCCCATTAATTTAAGTGCATAAATTTAAATTTTGTCATTCACTTGTTTAATTTATTTTTTTTTTAAATTGCACTATACGTATCCTTGATAAGAATGAGAAGAAATTGATAGGAACACAAGTGACCGTTTCTCCGGTAAACAGAACATGGCCAAAATGAAAGAAAGGGGATGTTTTCTAGTTTAAAATATCCATTTTTATCAGCGACGGGTAGCTGCGATGAAGCTTTTACAGCAATCGATACTTGACTTTGGATAATGGATTAGTGAGAGGGCCAAGTAAGATTTGCGCATATTTTTTTATATAATTTCCTAATTTTTATTGGACATGCACAAGTCTGAAGAGTACCCAGCTAAATTTAAGTTGGTTATTTTGACGAGGGGAAAGGGGGATAATTACCGGATATTTAGACGCAGGTTACGCTCTGCTAAACTAGATGTATATATATGAGGTGAAAGATTATAATCTTCCCCTTTCCTTTTTTACATCTTGTTAAAGGACACACAGAATCGTAAAATTAAATAATTTATTATTTTTGATTTTACGATGCCGCGTGTCCTTTACCAAGGTCACCACCACAGTGTATGAAAAGGAGGCCAACAGATGTTGTAGCGACAAGTTCAGCTATATCATAGAAGTTGCGTTTGAAAAATGTTTTTATTCAGAGCTATGGACGGCGATAGGTAGAAAGGAAAAGAAAACTAGACAATGTGCGTGTGAAAATAAAGGGGACCGCCGAAAAGTTTTAAAATAAGGTCTACTCACAAGAGTCGCGTGCTCTCAATTATTCTGATTTAAGACCTTCCAACCTTCAAAACTTTCAATAATTCCTGGTCTAACCTTGGGAGGACTTGGCAATTCTATCATTCGAAAGAGAATGTAAAACAACATAAGGGTTTTAAATTTCGTTAGAATCAGATGATTAGTTATGATGTTATATACGAGCTAAATCCACTTAATTACATACCTAACAAGGAATATAAATGCAATCACAATTTTAGGGACATCTACAACTAGATCGTTGGTTTAGAAAATGCAGCGTAAATAGGCCTACTTGGACGCTTAGGCCTCTAGCAAGGCAATCAACCCCCTCAAGGATCTAAAGTTCACATATTGGAGTCCCTTTGCTTGCTCTTATAATAAGAACTAAATCCACTTAATTACATGCCTAACAAGGAATATAAATACAACCACAATTTTAGGGACAACTACAACTAGAACGTTGCAAGATTTTCCACCTGAACTACGAATCTGTGATCGAAGGGAGCATGACTGTTGCAACCTTTCCAATCCCCGTTTCTTATTTTCATGGTTATTCTTTCCAGGTTTACAAAGAAGACCAGAATATGAGTAGAATAAAATTAAGTATTTATTGACATTGGTTCGGCTTAAACGGCAATAAGACTTGAAAAGAATTATCGGCTCAAAAAAGGAGAGTATGCTCGTGTTTAGATGTCTTTCGAAAGTGTAAGTCATAAAGGACGAAGCAACAAAGCTATGGTGTTGAAGAATTAACTAATACTTAGGAGCAGCGCAACAAGTAAATGCAGTGGATGCTTGTTGAAAACTAAAGCAGGACAGAACTTGAAACTATGATGCAAATGAAACATTCGCTTATGAAGGGGGTGGGTGGGGGGGGGGGCGTCTTCTTATAACTTTTTATTTAGCAATATTATTCTTTCTCTTTCGAGATTTCTATATTCGAATCTATTTATTTCTTCTTGACTGAAGTTGCCCCTGCAAACATTTGTCTTCCATTTATCTGACTCTTGGTATTCTTGTTGGCCGAGATTCCTTCTTCTTTAACTTGGCTGGGTTAATTTCTTGATCTTCGATTTCTTTCTTGAGTTTATGCATCTTCATATTTCTTCCAATTAACTCTCGTTGATTTCTTGATCCTTCTTGATGAGTTGATGATTTCTTGGATTCTTGATGAGTTGAGATGAGTTAGCCCTTGAAGTCATTTTCCTCGTTTCGTTTTCTTCTGGAGGCGATCCATTTATCTTGAGTCTTCTTGAGTTGTCCTTAAAGCGTTTTACGTAGTCTCCGTTTTCTTCGTGAATTTTCTTCGTAAAAATTGTGGACTTTGAGTTTCGATCGCGGGTCTTTGAATCCAAATGCCAGCACTCTGCCGTTAAACCACGGTGAGTCCGTCCTGAGTTGGTAATATAATGGGCTATTTATATTATCAATTTGGAAGGAATTTTTCTCTGATACATCTTCGCATCCCTACACACTTGTGCAGACGGTGCAGTGCCAATTTTGTAAAGCAGACGTGGCAACTCTAATAATTAACAGATTTGAAAAATCACAAACATGTATAAACCAATAACATCGTTTTCTGGTGGCCTACAATTGATGCGCGCTAGCATTATATTTGATTTTAAGGCTAAAACTCTGGTAAGGAAACTACCTTTAAGTTGTTAAGACTTGCATAACTGCTAGAGCTTAGCACTAACTTAGCAAGTGGCCAGCCAACATTCCAAGACGAACAAACTCGAAGAAAATCGGTCTAAACACAAAAGTAAGGAGAGAGCAGCAATAGGCGTGGATTTCCTCTCCTAAAATGAGATGATGGCGAATAAAGGTGGTAGTAGAGATGCTTTGGTTTCTCGGTAAAAAATAAAAAAAAAAATTACTGACTGGAAAGCGCGTAGATCTGAGACAGCAGAGAAATGGAATTTCTAGTATTGGCTACGTTTCTAGATTGGTTCAAGGCAATGTATAATTGTGAGAGGTGGTTGCATATAATTAAACGCATAATACACCAGTTAGAAGTAGATGAAAAGCATTACTGCACAATCAGCAGCGAATGCAGTGGGAGAAAGGCGTGATCGGAGATTTCTAAGAGATGAGCCTCGGTAACCATGGGAAAGAAACGATGGGCGAAAAGTTTTAGTTCATCCAGTCATTGGCTGCTGTGGACTTTGTTTAAATTAGTACACTCTCGTGTTATCTAGGAGTGTGGAAAAAGACGACTATTATATTGGAGAAATGAAGATGGTCGATAACCCTGTTGGCAGCCTCCTACAAGAAATGGCTAAGTAGGAATTTAAGTACTACGCGACTGCTGCCAAATCAGAAGAAAATTCTGTTTGCAGCTATTCCAAACACATTCATTCAAACTGCATCCATGGAAAGTATATCTAACTAATGTTAAAATTTTCATTAGAATCTAATTCAAGAACTTTAGCATTTCTTTTTATGCATGGGTTTTCAAATCTACCTACTTGGAATCGTAAAATGCCTACGTTGGCACATACGATGGTCGCACAAAGCTGAACTCATAAGACTGAATTTGAGAAAGACTATCGCAAACAATCATTTACGAGGAACTAGTCCAGTTTGAAGTCAAAACTTCAATAGGGTTAGTGAACAAAATGACCGCTCGGCCAATAGGTCTGGGCCGCAATACGCAGCATACTATGAATCGGGCGGGGAGAATGATATGCCATCTCTTCCAATTGTAGGGTAGTTGATCAATAAATGGCGGACAGGGAAGCTTCGTTCCCAGTACAGGAACAGTGAAATTACGGGTATTGCTCGACCCAGTCAGATGGTTGTGGGGCATGTCGGATAGGTATGGTCAGATTCGTAGCGGCTGAGCGCTTGAATGCCAATAACGAACAGTTTTTTTTTCAGACCATAATATTAAATCCAAGCTATCATCGCACTCCTGCCAGAAATATCATACGTATCCTCGAAAAGAAGGAAACTATCCCTGTATGGCAACTCAAAAGTTACTGTAATACGAAGGACGACCGAACGAGCAGCTTTGTACCCGCCCCCCTCCTTTTACCCGCCCCCCCTCCTTTTACCCGCCCCCCCTCCTTTTACCCGCGACCGACTCCAATATGACTTGAGGACACAAGAATGAGAAACTTAAACCTGAACCCATTTCTCATTGTCTTGAACACAAACGATGAATCTCAAGAGATTAAATCCACCAAATGAAAGTGGTATAACATCAATCTCGAGATATATGCTCCTTAGGTCTTTTATCGAAAAAATAGTCAGTCGGTCACCCAAGATAAGCAGGGCGTCCAGCAATTTTAGGGCCGTTACTAATCCATTTGATTACACCTGGCTCTCATTATACAATTTGGATTGGATAAGTGAGGTGTAAAGCTTCAAAAAGGTAAGTTTGACGCCAAACCATCGAGTGTGAGAGTAAACCTTGAAAATATCTATTGCCTTTAAAAACCATAAGCCAAGGTAAATGGGGAAGCGAGGTAAATTTAGAGTGGAGAATCCTACCCTGAAACTTGAACTGGGCAAGTCGTTCAATTTCCGTATTGTGAAAAAAGCCGTGGACGTCTGTAATTTTCCACTATAAAAATTGCATAGTTTTTGTCATGTTTACCAAGAAAGTGCAACCTTTGAGAGAGGCGCCTCCGGAAACTGTGTCCACCACAAACTGCAGTTGAGAGCGGCCACGCGGAAAGGGTGAATTCAACTGCAAAGAGAGTAGCTGATCCCAAGGGAGTGTTGAAACCAAGCTATTAATAGCTAAGGCAAGGGAGGTAATGCTCCATAGGGTACTTTAAAATTACGCAAAAATTAAAAAATAGGTCCACGAAAGACGCCGCATCCCCCAAACATGCACCTGTTGCAAGATATACGGTCAGGTTGTAGAATGGACTTCTATGTAGCAAAATAAGCTCACCGGACAAAAAATTATTCCCTTAGAGAGAAAAAAAACATAATTTAACATCTGAAGCGTGCAGGAACCTTAGGCAGCCGAGAGGCGTAGTTTAGTTTACGTCAAAACGTTAGCTAGGCTTTTTTGTGTTGCGGAAGGGGTGAATATCTGTAAATAGCAATTCAACTCTACTTAAAATGGGCCGGAAAAGCGATGTCATGGAATGTCAAAAAAGTGTGATTGCATTTGGCCTCGCCAAAGGTCATCATGTTAAGGCAGTGGCGGAATCTGGCAGTGTTTCAACGAGTCCGGTCATCCAGATTTACAAACAATGGCATAACTCCAAAAATGCGAAAAACTCTCGCCAGAATTACGAACGGAGGAACGTGGTGACAGACAGGTACAGTTTTAGAATCTCCAGGTTTGAATTGCAAATCGATTTGCTTCCAGGCAGGAATTGCTACAGAACGTCAATTCTAGTCCTTCACCACCCATTTCAGAAAGAACATTACACACGGAATTCCATGGCATGAACATGTGAAGCAAAGTGGCGTGCAAGAGGCCCTAAATAGCTGCTTACAAAAGTCGCTCAAACTGATATTTGTGAAATCCATATTGAAACTGAAAAAAAAGTTATAAATTTCCAAACATCACTCCAGCCGTGAGTTGACCATTTTTTGTTCATATACTTTGCTTAGGCAGCTTGTGAGAGAAACTATGCGGTAACTGTCGGTAATAAACAATCTTTACCAGATTTAAGAAATGGCAAATCCCCTGTTACACGCCAATAAGTCGCATAAAAGCCAGACAAATATGATGATGCAAACAGTCGTGATAGACTTTTCAAGGCCAGGGGATGACGCACATAGAGAAAAGGCAGCGCACATTTCGAAGATTGTAAATAAACTATATGAAAGCAAGGGAGGGGGAAAAAATTTGGGTTAAATCATCTTATTAAATGAATACATAAAACATTTTATTTATAAATTGAGAACAAAACAAAGATTCAATAAATGCATAATAAAAAAATATATACATAGAAATTGATATACATGTTTTAACAGCGCATGATATCACTCTCCATGTTTACAAACCCCTAAAGCTTCTATAGGCATTTAGGAGCCGCTGGCTGGTCTTCCTTCAACAAAGTTTCTAAAGTGTTAGTCCTGTGGTTCAAGTCGGGAGAGCTATAAGGCTACATGAGGTCTAAGGTAACGAACCAGTTGGATTGCTGCCCAATCCAAGTGAATTCTAAATGGCAGCTCATATAAAATGAGGTAAAGTAGTTATAGAAAGGGAAGAAGACCACTTTGTGATAAAAAATTAAAAATGAGGGTTTTAAAGATTCCTCTGCCAAAATGAATCGAAGATGGGTGAGGCGAGAGATAGTTTAAAGTTCGGGGAAACAGGATGACTGGAGAGTGGAGAAATGAGTGTATTCTAGTAGAATGGGCAACCGATTGGTCTCCATCATAAAAATGGCAGCGAGGGCTGATTTGAGTACTAGCCAAAACAAGATGGCCGTGAATATGTCTTGTGTGGCCGATGTACACTCAGCAAAGGGCTACCTCTAAGGACTGTAGTATCTGAAGGTTCGAAAGCCAAGAGCGAACAAACATTTTGATTTTATGTAATAAAAATGATGAACACCCAGCCCATTCGTTCTGCCACCAACGAAAAATATATTTGCTTATAGAAAGAAAGAAATCTCGAAAAAGCAGAGGAGCAGTGTTCTCCGGGGACACAGAATAGGTTGAGCAGGCCAATTGATCAGCCCTCTCGTTGCCCAGGACCCCTACATGCCTGGGGACCCAACAAAATATAATTCTTTATCGAGGACCCATCCTGGACCAGCCAGTTGCAGATATCTGTGACTAAGAGATGCGAAGCATTAAAATACTGAATTGACTGTAAACCACTCCTTGAATCGGAGAAAATTAGGAAATCGTTAAAAGGCAAAATTTGGATCAGTCTAAAAGCTAAAAGGATGTCTGAAAGTTCAGCTGTAAAAATAGAAGCTTCTAGCGGCAAAAATAAAGTTAGAAACTATCCTAAGTAAGTGTCTGCGGCACCCACGCCATTGTCTGACTTGGAACCATCCCTATATATTGGGCAGTAGTGTATGTGTGAGGTCGCATGCTCTAGAGGATGCAAGGGTCCACGGACGACTTATTCAGGCTCCACATGCTAGTACAGACTATGGGAGCTGGAGTACGCCAACGAGGGGTCAGCGATGACGGAAGGGCAAGTACTCTTAAGAATCCAGGTTAGAGAGATGATCTAACCGGAGGTTCAAAGGGCGGGGTAAGGATGGCAACCTATCTAATTCCGCCGTTGACTCGGCAGCATACAGGCATCTGTAGACCTCTGATATAGGGGCCTGCTGTACACGACAGATATATTGCTTCACTAGAGAGACGAACTTCGAGATTGCGAATTGGGTTCAGCATTTTAAAGGCTGAAGGGAAAACAGCCGAATAGTAAATTCGACATTCATAGTCCACTTTGGATTGAATGAGTGCAGTGTATAAAGTCCGTAGTGTTTGACGATCACTGCGCCACGAAGTGTAGAAGAGGACTTTCAAAATGTCTAGAAACCGCAGAAAACCCGTTCGAAGACGACTTAGGTGTGGTAACCAGGATAACTTTCTATTAAGACTTACGCCCAGAAACGGAAAATCAGAAATGAACTCTATCTCTACAACTTGTAGGGAGATAGGTAGCGGAACAAGAGCCCCTCTACCCCGTTAGAAATACAGTGCCTTAGATTTCCTCGTGGAAAAGCGAAATACCCTATGTTCTGCACTTTTTAAGACAGCATCGACTGCTAGTTGCAGCCGATGCGCTGCTGATGGAAGGCGAGGCGAGGAACAGTATAGTGCCAAGTGACTATGAACGAGGTCGCCGATACACATTCTAGTAGAGAGAGAATGATATCATTGATCGCACTTCAAAAAAAAACCATAAAACACTTAAAGCACTGCCCTAAGAAACTCCTTCCTCTTGGTTTTGGAGGTCAGAGTAGGTGTCTCTGATACACATTATAAATCATCGAGATGCTAAAAGACTTTGAATAAAAGACACCAAATGTATAGATGCTTTAAGACGCCATATCTCCATGTTATATCATAGGCTTTCTCAATGTCGAAAAGAAAATAGCCAAAACTCGGTGCTTTAATAAGAAAGCTTTTTGGACCGAACCCTCGAAACGTACTATGGCCCTTACTAAAACCACGTTGAAATGGAAACAGTAAGTGATTGGTTTCTAAGAACAAGTTCAAGCGCTCCAACAACTTCTTCTACAGCAACTTATTCAAAAAGCAGGTGAGAGCTATAGGGCGGTAGTGGTATGCGTCCAATCCGTCCCTGCCTAGTTTGAAAAAAGGAGGGACAATCCCAATACGCTATGATGATGGATAAAAACTCTTCACCAATATGAGGTTGTAAAAATCAAGTAAAATAAATGATAGTGTGGATGGAGGTGCCGAATCATATCAAAATGGATGGATCTTGTCAAGGCCAGGAAAAGTAGAGCTACAAAGATAGAATGCCTTACGTAACTCGTGGATGGTGAATAAGGCATTATACGCAAGGTTAAATTTTGTTGTAAAATTGAGAGAATGAGACTCTTCATTTAATTTATATGCTAGAAAATCTTTATTGTAACGACTGACACTGCTGACGGACCGGAAATGGTCAGCTAAAGCATTGCTGATCACCAGGCTATCATTTTCTAAAGATCCCTGTAAGTTGAATGTGGTGGTATTTTGGCTTGCATAACAGCTCCTGATCTTGTTAATCCTCTTCCAGGTCTATGCGGTAGGTGTCATAAAAGAAATATAGCAAGGCCATGAAATTCAGCGAGTCTGTCAAAGGGTTCTTTGGCAAAGCGCCCTAGCTCGGTTTTGGTCCCCCTTGTTACAGAAGGTTTGGTTCCGCCGGAATCGGGCATGAGCTAACTTGTAGTTTTTGATGGTTGTCACACACTTCGAGGTTCACCAGGGCACGGTTAAGTGACCTTATACGGGTCTGTATGGCCGAGATGTGGATAATCGATGTGAAGTACGCTACTTCCTCATCCACACCACTGAAGGTCCCCAAGGAGGCACTTGTGAAAGATGCCTCTCGGAAACCTTCCCAATCGGCATGGCCTAAGTCCACTTGAGGAGCATGGTTGTATATGGGCTAGGATGAACGGCCGATAAGACAATAAGGAAGTGGTCACTCCCATGGAGGTCGTCGAGAACTGACCATCGAAAATCGGTGAGGCAATCCGAGGAACAGAAAGACAGGCCAAAACAGCTAGAGGAATCCGTCTAGATATGATAAGAGGTAAAATCGCCAGTGTTTAAAGCGCAAAGAAAGTCAGATAATAAAAGAAACCAAAACACTGCCTTTGGCATTCCGAGTGATGTCGCACCAACATAGGCACGGGCATTAAAATCTCCCAGTAGTAAAAATGGAGAAGGCAATTGGTCTATTAGTTCTAAAAGGTTGGGTCTTGGCAATCGTAAAGAAGGAGGAAGTAAATACCATAAACTGTTAAAAGCCTTATAATGAAACCCCTCACGCAACAGCTAGAAGGTTAGTATGTAGGAGGATGGGAGATTCATGGTTGGGTGAGGAAACCATAACTGACACTCTCCCTATAAGATGAGCCCTCGACAGGGAGCTATAGAGTTGAAAATAAGAAATCAGGGCACCGTCTGAAAGGGCCGTGTACCCAGTTTGTTCTCCTGAAGACAAGTAAGATCGCGGTGGAGAGTCATCAAAAGAAGTTTGAGTTCTTCCCATTTGGAAAGAACGCCTTGACAATTCCATTGTAAAATGAAGGATACTATGTAGAATGGTTAGATACTACATGCTGAAGTATGGCCAAGTGTACGGGAATATGCGCACACGGGCTCTAAGGTAGGCTAAGTAAGACGACAAATGTTATTGTTCTAAGAGTGCGATTTGCATATATAACAGGGGCTGCGTAACCAAGGAATATACTAAACACAACGACCTAAATGGATTTTTAATACACAATAAAATAAAAGGCACAACAATAAATATGGCTATATATGGGTACAAGAATAAGACAGAATTAGATTCCGAATACTAATTAGATAACTTGGGTTATTGAATGGTTATAATGAGAGATTTAGGGTGGTGAGTGATTTAGTTCCTTTGAACCTCGATGGTAAGGTGGGGCAAACTTGGGGGAGGTCTTGGTGACCTTGATTACTCACGGGTGGTAGCCAGAAACCTGCAGCGGGTGGGGCTACTTTCTCGAATTTCTGTTTTGCGAGATGCAGGCCTCTTGTCCTCAATACGTCACCGAATGAACTTCGAAGGAGGGGGGGGAGATGACTTCTCCACACTCGGCCTGAGCAAGCTAACGGGCCTCTTGTCCCCAAGAGTTCACCAGAAGAACTTCGGAGGACGGCTTCTCCAACCTTGATCCGAAGGCGTTTGAGAATGGGTGACGTTGCCTCACGAGACTCTTCTCCCTGACTTGAAGATACAAGTGTGATGTCCAGCTCTTCAGTGGCTTGCGGACCGTTACTCACACTTCACGGGAGAGAGTTCGTTGAATTGC